>ML789088.1:218551-251456 GCA_009831015.1 Picea engelmannii | reverse complement strand
CGGTGCTAGAAAGCCTTGTGAGATTTTGTATCTCTAGACAGTCTTGAAACACGGTCCAGCCTCTAGTCATTCACCTTGATCCACAACCCATTTCAATTATTTAAAAAATTTCTTCAAAAAAGAGTTAGTTACCAGGCATCTCCAACTTACAACCTAGGAGAGTTTCCTGGAGAGATAATAAGACGCAAGCTCAAATCTTTCAATCTTTTATGGCTTTCCATTTATGTGTTGAGACTAGGTCTCAACCATCGCTCTCATTCTCAGTAACTGCCTTCATCGGGATCATGATGAGGCCTGACACCCATGAATGTTCTTAGACGGTGCCACGACTTCTACGAGTCAATTTTGATGCCTCGAGGTTATGTAGATCTTCTTTTGTGACCAATACAGGCGGAACAGGTAGCAGGCCGATAGTGTATGCGCAGGGGTGTCATGGAGCGAAACGATTGGCACAAACTTGCATGGCACAACAAGTGAGAGATGGTCACGTGGAAGGAAGCGAAGGATGCTGGAGATTTTCAGATCCCCAAAATTTCATTTTTCCTATGGAAATCATGGGAATAATGCCACATGATTTATACCATAATGCTCTTGAGGGTACACCTCAATTATGCTTGATTCCTATGAAATAGGTTGCAAATGCTAGTGTTAACATTTGGCTCCACAAGGGATGGCATGCTCCCTACGAGCTGCCAAGAACAAGTAGTTCCAGTGCCTTAGCTGTTAGGCTATGGAGTCATGCTCTAAAACATCATATTGAAGAAAACAGGCCGACAAGTACACTATTCTAAAAATGAAAGCAAACACACCTGCTCCTGAGGGAGCTTATTTATGTACAAAACCTAAGTTAACTAACTTTTACAAAATGCTAGGTGAAAGAAAACTTCCACCATAGCCATTCAAATTGTTTGATAATTGAATCCTTCGCTTCATGCAAATGATCCATGAAAGACAAGGAAAGCATGACAACTGACTAATTTCAGTCTTATGATCACCCATATTACCTTCAAATGATGATAAAAAGATCAAGCCTGCATGCTCCAAAGAATTTGAAAAGTGTAACTTTATGTACTCATCGACAGGGTCATGAAACTGAAGGAAACACATGTTTAACTTATGAAAGGTTACCTTCACTGTTTCAAAGCTGCTGACAACTGGATTGATGTCCTCTATAGGCACACTTGATTGAATGAGCACCACAGACATCCGTGGGTCAAAAAGACGCTTGTTGTGAACTGTAGGTACAAGTGGAAGAAGGTTGGACATAGGAGGTTGTTGATCCACTGATGACTGTTGATTTACTTCTGGTTGTGTATAGATGATCTCTTCACGTGCCTCAACTAAGGGATGCTCCTGGTCAAACTCTCGGGTTGTGTCTTCTATGACAAGGCCAACTTCTGCATCATACTTATTTTCTTCATAGTGATCAAATATAAGATAATCTTTCTTCTCATCATCACTAGAATATCCATAAAAAATGGGTTGCCTTTCATGTCTATGATCAACCTTTAAAACAATAATTTCATCAAGAATATAACTATTAAAAATATCCATTTCAGGAATAGTAGTAATTGTTGCTTCTAGTTGTTCATGCACATTATTTTCATTAAGACAAGTTTGCTCATGGATACCTGCGTCGAAGACAAAATTATCCACAGTCTTTTCTTCATAGGGGAAATAGGTAAAAACTGCCTTACGTTCAGAGTTGAGATGATATTGACTTTGAATCCTACCACAAGATTGAAGGTTCTCCTCTACTTCCTCAATATCCATGAATAATTGTGATAAAGATGTAGATTTCCTTTCTCTCAGGAGAAGGAAAAGCTCTGAATGTTGAGCCATGACATAGTACACCATGGCAACAGTCTCTATGGGTCTAATCTCTATAGGCATACTATGATAAACACTGTAAAACCTCCTGTTGAAGACAACCAAGGTATCCTCTTCCCCTCTCCTCAAGGCATTAAAATCATACCAGTAATGATCAAGGGACTTGTTCTCACCCCACCACTTTAAAAAAGCATTGTATAGCTCAACCCAAGAACCAATGGAGTCAACTCCCAAACCCTTAAACCATACAACAACATCTCCTAACAAGGATTTGGAAAACAACCTCATGGTAACATCCTCATGAACTATCTCAAACTGATCAATAAAATTCTCGAAAGCCTCCACATGCCTCTTAGTTGTAACATGATCCTCTCCAGAAAAATGAGGAAAGTACTTAAAGAAATCAAGAGGATAAGGATGAAGATGATATGGAAGCTTTAAAGGTTTAAACAACTTGTCTCTGATTCTAGTTTGAAAACTAGTGGGATGAATATGAGGCTTAACACACTGATGGCAAGGCTCAACAATAACAACATGATGTGATGAGATTTGAGGAGGCTGTGGATCAATTTCAACCTCCCCAGGGCTGCAAGGGTTATCGAGTTCAGGAGGGGTTTTAATATGAAGCTCGTCTTTATGAGTAGGCTGAGCTGAGGATATAATATCAACATCTACAACACAGGCATAAAGTAGGTCTGCTTCTTCCAAGGATGGATATACAAAGGAAGGTTGGTGATCAACCAAATCAACAAAGAAAAATATGATCCTCTTTATATGTGAAGGGAAAAACAAAAATGAGCTGATAAAGAACAAAAAAAGCTCACGAAGAAAGCTCATAATATGATACCTAGTCATTCCCTTCATATTTTTGTCAATAGGATCCTCCCCAATGGAGTCTCTGATGTGGAGTCATCATGTAGATGATTACAATCAATTTATGTATCCCTCTCTTGTCTACCATCAAGAGTTGGATCTATGTCATTCTTCCCAAGGAGCTCTTCAATCTGCTCAAATCCTTCCTCAGCAGTGGCACCATTTATGTTAACACTAGGAATCACCCTCAGACTGTAATGAGGATAAGCCCAATACCCATCAGTTTATATGTCACAAATAATTTTAAAGAGGTCAAATGGGTGCAGACTCAAGATGATATCACTTTAAATCAGAAAACTGGACTGGTATGCACAGGAAAGTGAGGTCTTGATGAACTTCAGTCAAAAATTTGGATTAAAGGTGAATAGAAGGAAGAGATGGTGAGAAGAATGTAGAGGTCTTCTATGGACATCAGGTCTTCCAACAACTTAAGGAGGAAAAACTCAAATAGAAGATTCTCTTGGATTCAAAGTTTCATATACTTAAGTATATTTAAGAAACACAGTCATAACAACAGAATGATCAAGCATACATCACGATGCAGCTACAACAACTCGACTGGATCATCCATGCCCGAGCTCTTCAGTGTGAGAGGGAAAAAGATAATAAAATGAATTGATTAAAACTGGTCACAATACTACTGAAATCAAACCTTCATAACAACATCATACGACCCTTGACTGGATCCTCCATGCCCGAGTGTTCTAACACAACTTTTATAGAGATATGGAAACAATATGACTTATATTAAACAAGAAATCTCAAATCCTATTACATAACAGATAACCAAAGCTTTCATCAAAGCTTTACAATGTGGGAGCCTAGATCAACTATCGACCCTTACAAAATATCAAAACTGCCTATATATAAGCATAACTGTTGCAACCATCAAGAGTGTGATCGGATTGCTGCATTCAAAGTTTTCAGTCGGCGCCTGCTCTGTCAAACTGTGCAGACAATCTTCTGTTGTCAAACGTGAGCTCTTTCGTCTGGACCTTCTCTGTCAGACTGTGCTTGCAGCTCTCTGTCATACGCGAGCTCAAATCTTCCAATCCTTCCTGGTTTCCATTTATGTGCTGAGACGAGGTCTCAACCACCGCTCTCATTCTCAGTAACTGCCTTCATTGGGATCAAGATGAGGCTTGCCACTCATGAATGTTCTTAGATGGTGCCATGACTTTTGCGAGTCAATTTTGACGCCTCGAGGTTACATATATCTTCTTTTGTGGCCAATACAGGCGCAACAGGTGGTGGGACGATAGTGTATGCGCAGGGGTGACGTGGAGAAAAATGATTGGCGCAAATTTGCATGGTACGACGAGTGAGCGACAGTCATGTGGAAGGAAGCAGAGGATTCTAGAGATTTTTAGACCCCAAACACTTCATTTTTTCTGTGGAAATCATGGGCATAATGCCACATGATTTATAGCATAATGGTCCTGAGGGTAAACCTCAATTATTCTTGATTCCTATGAAATAGGTTGCAAATTATGGTGTTAACACTTAGTCTTCGAATGATAAGAAGGGTTCTTTGCCAAAAATATTGTGCTTTGACTGTTGCCACTTACCTTCATATCTCTCTGCTCAAACTCGATTCCTGAACACAACCTTTGCAACCATACTACTTCTTTGCTTCCATGAGTGGCCACCATGCATTCAAATTTTGTTGTTGACAAAGCTATGACCGCCTGTCGCTTAATCATCCATCTTATTGCTCCATCGAACATCTTAAAGACATATTCGTTGGTCGAACTCTGTCAATCTAGATCTCCAACCCATTCGGTGTCGACAAATCCATGTACATTTAATTTACCACTGTCACCTACAAGTCTTCCTTGATACCATATAACATGGTCCTTCATGCCACACAAATACCTAAATACTCTCTTGACATTTGTCTAGTGCTCCTTTCCAGGTGTTGACATGTACCTACTCAACACTTCCACTGCATGGGAAATGTCTGGTCGAGTGCAGACCATCACATACATAATACTACCAACAACAATTGCATAGGGAACACATGCCATGTCCTCTGTTTATTCCTGTGTCTTTGGACATTGTTCAAAAGTTAGCCTTGCTCCCACAGGAGTTGGCACCTTCACTGATTTGCAATCCTGCATGTTGAAAATTTTCAAAACTGTTTCAATATACTTCATCTGATTTAACCAAATATTTCTAGTGGCTCGATCTCCCTTAATCTCCATTCCCATAATGAAGTTAGCTTCACCGAGATCCTTCATGTCAAACTTGGAGGATAACTACTTCTTCACCTCCTTTATTGCATCCATGATGTTTCCAATCAACAACATGTCATCGATATACAAAGCTACATTTATGAAAGTCTCGCCTTCTTCCTTGGAATATATGCAGTGATTAGCTTTGCTTCTCACAAAAACCAAACTAAGGATGTATGTGTCAAACTTCTAGTACCACATCCTTGGTGATTTCTTTAGACCATAAAGGAATATTTTTAGTTTGCACACCAACTCTTTCTTTCCCTTTACGAAAAATCCTTCAGGTTGTTTCATGTATATTTCTTCTTCCAGGTCCCCATGTATGAACGTTGTATTTACATCTATCTGTTCTATTTCCCTATCGAATGCTATATCCAAAGACATTAGTACTCCAATGGAAGTTAATTTTGCAACAGGGGAAAAAATCTCACCGAAGTTGACTCCCTCGACTTGGGAATACACTTTCTCTACCAGTCGATCTTTGAACTTCTTGACTTGTCCTGCAACATTCATCTTCTTCTTGAATACCCATTTTCTAATGACATGCTTTCTTCCACTAGGTAACTTAACTAAATCCCATGTCTCATTCTTCTGAAAGGATTCCATCTCTTCGACCATGGCATCCTTCGAGAGTTTGCCCTCTGTTGAGTCGACTACCTCACTGACCAACTTGGGATCATCAGTGATGGCAATTAACACAAATGTAGAACAAAATTCGAGCAAACAATACATTTTGACTAGTTTTGTTACTCTTTTTGACCTCCTTACCACCATAGTCTATTGTTCCACCTCTTCCTCTGATTTAGTCGAATCATCTGAATCATCTTCTTCGTTCCTTAGTTCAAACTGCATCGTCTCTGTTAGCATCAGAAGTCACTCCTGGATTACTTGCAGGAGCAGAGCCCAACGCCCATCATTTTTATGTCACGATAGTTTTTAATGGGTGATCAAATGGGTAGAGACTCGGGAAGATATCACTCCAACTCAGGGACTGGGTCTGGTATGTAAGGAACATTAAAGGAGGTCTTGATCTAACTTCAGTCAGTGAGTTGATTTAAAGATGAACGGGTTGAAGACTTGGTGAGAGGAGCGAGCAAACTACCTCAGGCAACAAACCTTCTAGTAGTTTGTAGAAGAAAAACTCTGAATGCAAGATCCTCTTGGTTCAGGGCTTTGAGAAACTGAAAGAGGGACTTGACTGGATCCTCCAATTTCAAGTCGTTCAGTGCTAAGAAAATCATAGAGACCGATTAGAAAAATGCAACTGTTATAGTGATCCAAACTACATCATCCTATAACAGTCACAGCTCGACTAGATCCTCCAATTCTAAGCTGCTCTAACACGGTGTAAACAAGGACGTGAAAGAAACTGACATCCATAAGGAAAGAAGTCTCAAAAGTCCAGGCATAACCAGAAATAGTAGTGCTTCATTAAATCTTTACAACCGAGAGCCTTGCTCAACCATTGACGATTACAAAATACAAAGACTGAGTCTATATACTCAGAAAAATTCGCCTAACAGAGGTGTGCTCAGTCATCCAAGGCTTGGTGTCCCTTCAGCCAAATTCGGACGGATATTCTTTGTCAGACGCCACCTTAACTGCGCATGGCTCCTGTAAGGGGAGTAGTTGAGCCATTAAGTGTTGAGTTAGCGTGTGTAGACCTCTCTAGCTAGTCGAGGACTCGGCATGGCTTCTGTGGAGAAAATTGGTACACAGGACCCTCTCGAACAGACAGCTTTCTAGACCCTCCATACCTTACACTTAATGAATGAGGAGAGGTTTCAACCACCCCTTCTCACCTTCATTTACTCCAAGCGAAAACCAGGATTGAGGTCAAATCAGATGGCACCTGGAGATCACAATGATCCTTTCGACGACTAGACTCGACGCCTTTGACCCCTTTTTCACAACTCTTTTTATTTCCCAAGTGACCACGGGCTGTGACCCTGTGTTTATTCTCAAAGGCGCTTTCAACTCTCATGAATAGGAAGGAGATGATCCTTGCTTATCATAGTCGCGATGAGTGAAACGCCAAGATGGCTTAATTGGGCACCACATATCCCTCTCAGATCTGACGGTCCTGAACTCACTCGATGATGCTGTGGGCCTGGGTCCTGGACGCTCTTGGCACTTCGTGCCTCGGGGATATGAAGGAGCTGCTCCTTGCGCTTCGAAATCGTGATGGGCGAAAAGGTGAGGAGCCTAATCGCGCACCAGGTATCCCCTTTGGATGGATGGCTGAGACTGCTCCGTGATACTGCGGGCTCGACTTTGGGCGCTTTCAGTGCTTCGGGGTTCGGGGTTTCAAGATGTAGATCGACATGGAGCTCTCACCCTTTGAACTCCCGAATGTCGAAATGCCGATGTGACTAGATCTCTCACCACGCGTCCTTTGGATGGACGACTGCTATCCTTTCCTGCACACAATATGGGCTCTATCCATTGCACTAATCTCAGTGCAACTCCGCCAACCGCGATTTCCCGCCAACCGTCGATCTACTCTTATGGATGAATCTGGATCGTCGACAATATAATTTCGCCCGCTTACTTGCTTGGAAGCCTGAAGCAAGACTTTTTCATGATACGCTTGGGCGCTTCTTGTGCAACTTGCAGCCCTGAATACTCTTGTGCCCAGGACAAGAAATGTTACTAAAATTAGGCTCCATGGGGGATAGAGTCTTCCCTGTGATGCTCTAAGAACTCATTTTGCAGCTCCAGTGCCTTGTTGTTGGGCTATGGGGTCATTTATTTAAAACTTAAAGACAGAAAGAAAAACAATATTTACAACCGTGAAAGAGCCATGTGCATCTTACGAGAAAAAACTTTTTAGGAAATGGCCATTCACAGGGCCATTGAAAACTTCTTGATCCTTCAAATCCCGTACCCTGTAGGTGTTATTCGAGAATACTTTGGATACTTTGAAAGGCCCGATCCACAGGGCTACGAATTTTCCATGCTTGCCTTTATCTTGTTTAGGAGCATCCCATTTCAGTACCAGGTCTCCTATCCGAAACTCTTCCTTCTTGGCCTTCTTATCAAAAACCTGCTTGATCCTTTGCTGATGGTCCTGAATTATGCCCATTACCTGCTCCCTAGCCTGCTGGACTTCCACTATCTAATGAATTCTTCTAATCATGTCATCAGGATCCTCTTGATGATCCTGGAGGAATTTTGCTACAGGAATGGCTAAATGAGAAGGAAAAACAACCTCTGCTCCATAGACTAATTGGAAAGGAGAGATGCCTATAGATCTCTTCATGGTCACTCGATCGGCCCATAGAGCAAATTTCAATCTTGAATGCCAGGCCTTCTTGTTATCTTCCAACAGTCTTTTGATGATCCTTATCAGGATTTTGTTGGAGGACTCTGCTAAATTGTTTCCCTAGGGATAGTATGGGGTGCAGTGAATCAGTTTGATCCTGAATTGCTCACAGAACTTGGCTAACGGCTCAGCCCTGAAATAGGCTACGTTATCAGTGAAAATCTTACTTGGGCAACCGAATCTTGTGATGAGGTCTTACAGGAATCCAATGATTACCTTGTGGGAAGCACTCCTGGTGGGGATAGCTTCAATCCACTTGGCGAAGAAATCAGTAGCAGTCGAGATCCATTTGTGCTGCCCACTGGAAGCGAGGTGAATTTCTCCAATGAAATCTAGGCCCCATTGCTGGAAAGGTCCTGAAACAACCACAGGATTTAACAACAGAGACTTGAGTTTTTGTTTTCCTACAAATCTTTGACATTTGGTGCAAGCTCGGACCCTTCTGCAGACGTCAGTGAATACGGTGGGCTAGTAGTATCCAACCCTAAGGATTTTGTAGGCTGTGGTTTTCAAGAAATGATGCCCTCCACATAGGTTGTTGTGAAATTCAACTATGACCCTATCAGCCTCTTGCAGATCTACACATTTCAAAAGAAACCCCAGGGGGTCTTTCCAATAAAGAACTTGATCGATAAGGTAGTATCTGACTGCTTTGAGCTTCAGAGATTTTTCCTTGTTTCTTTGCAGGCCATCTGGAGGCCACAACTCTTGCAGAAAGTATATGACATCCTTATACCAGGGACATCGAGCCAATGGGGGCTCCCTTTGAGGGTCTATTTCAGGCAGCCGACCCTGCTGAATTTCTTAGCATTCGTTGATGAAACTTACCCCCAAAGCTTGGCAATTGGCTTCAGCCAACAGCTTGGCTAAACCTTGACCTTTGATCAATTTGGTAGGCTTTATTTCTAGGTCAAAATCTATAATATTGGCTATCCACTTACTCCTTCTCCCGTCTATGTCGGGATGAATAAGAATGTCTTTAACAGCAGTTGAGGGGACATAAGCGATGATTTTTTACTGCAGGACATAGATTCTAAATGCCTTGAGATCCTTTACCAAGGCATAGGCCTGCTTCTCCATAGTGTCATACCTGACTTCGGCATCCCTCAATGCTCGACTGAAATAGGCAACAGGTTGCTCTAGCCCAACCTTGTTTGTCTGTAATAAAACAACGGCCACTGTGTCAGGTGAGGCAAAGGAGAAAATAAGGAAATCCTTTGAGTAATCGGGACTGATAAGCACAGGGGCTTCAGTCAAGGCCTTCTTTATTTTCTCAAAGGAATTTCATGATTCAGAAGTCCACCTCACTTCATTTCCTTTCCTTAACATGGTTGTTATAAGTTTTACCTCCTCAGCAAAGTTAGGCACAAACCTCTCAACAAAGTTAGGCACAAACCTCCTCAGAAAATTAATCTTACCAAGGAAAGATTGGACCTCCTTCTTGGACCTCGGGATTGATAAGGTTTGTATTGCCTCAACTCCACTAGGATCGATCCTAACTCCTTCTACTGATACTATGTGGCCTAGTAACCTTCCCTCCTGCATGGCGAATAGAGATTTCTTGGGATTCAATGAAATGCCAAAACTCCTGCATTTCAGGAAAACCTTCCTGAGATGACAACAATGTTCTTTATCAGATTTTGAAAATACTGTGATGTCATCTAGATATATGACCACAAATTTATCCTTTTCCCCAACGAAATCTATGTCCATGGCATGCTGAAACGTTGCCCCTGCATTCATTAATCCAAATGACATCTTGGCATACATGAATGTGCCCCATGGAGTGGAAAATGTCGTCTTTTCCCTGTCCTCAGGTAGAATAGAGACTTGATTGTAGCCAGAGAAACCAACGATCATGGACATCCTGGATGATCATGTTACCTTCTGCAGTATATGTTCCATCTTTGGTAAGGGGTAGTTATCCTTTCGTGAGCTCATGTTCAGGTTTCTGAAGTCTACACAGAGTCTGATTTCTCCATTCTTTTTCCTTACTGGTACCAAGTTGGCCACCCACTCTGAATATCTCAGTGGTACGATAATCTGGGCCTGTAGCAGCTTCTTCACTTCCCTCTCCATAATAGGCAGCAGCATAGGATTGATCTGTCTTAGCTTCTACCTAAACGGATTTGCCTCCCTTTTCAATGGGATTTTATGCTCAATGACAGAAGTGTTATATGTTTTGAGATCTTCATAGGTCCATGTAAACACATCAGTAAATTCCCTCAAAAGTCTATCATATTCAGACCTTTGCTCCTTTGTCATACTTTTTGATAATTTGACAAACCTGGGCTCACTCTCAGTGCCAATGTTGCACTGAATAGTACTGGCGTCATCCTCCGAGATCTCCCCTTTTAAGGACACATCATTTCTATCAAAAATCCTTTCCAAAGGAACCAGTCCCCTTGGAATATGGTTGTTGGGGAGCTGCACAATGTTGCGCTCTACTATTTTACTCAGAAACTTACCCCCATCAAGTTCTTCTTCAGAGACAGAGTCTTGGTCGATATGCATCTCTGAAAATTCTTCGACAGTCTCCAAGAATTTCTTGATCTCGAGATCATCCTCGAATACCTTCCAATGTTTGACATTGTCAGGTATGGAGGGCATGTATTTTACTTCCACGTCATATCTGAATTTGGGTGGCAAGGGTACTTTGAAATTTCTTGCTGATGTAGCCAAGGAATCTGCCACTGTATTCTTCTCTCTTGGGATGAAAGAAATGTTAAATGCTAAGAAGAAACTATCAATTAGGTCCCATACCTCATTTCTGTAACTCCTGAGTCGAGGATGCTTAGCCTGATAAGCGTTTCTGATCTGTTGGACCACCAACTCTGCATCTCCGAACACTGCTACCTCCTGAATTCCCATTTCCTTTGCAGCTCTTAAAATTCTTCGACAAGAGCTTCGTATTCTGCCACATTGTTAGTAGCTTCAAATTCTATCTTGTATGAAAGAGACATGGTTTCCTGAGTAGGTGATACAAAAAATACCCCAGCACCAACGCCTACCCTGGAAGAGGCTCCATCAAAGAACATTTTCCAGACAGGGGTGATGGAGGGAGAAAATTTATGGGAAGTGGTGGGCGGCTTTTTGAGCTTTAGAGGAGGCTTGGGAGAATTAGTGAGTTGTAGTACACTGGAACCTAAATCAGTGTCCAAGGAAAAAATGGGGTGGTTGGTAGGGTTAGCTTCATCACTGATTATATAGGCCAGTTGGGCTTCCCTGTATAGCCTCCTATGTTCTCCTCCAAACACTGGGATAGTAGCATATGTGAGGTCCATCTACAAAGTTCCCCCAGTATTTTTATCCAAGATCTTGATAACAACATACCAAACTTGGGGGGAACATCGGCCACTACAACATCCATGACCACACTTTTCATGGGCAACTGAAACAAGGTCACGACCAGGTCTTTGATAACTCCTAGACATTGAACTTTTCTGGAGTCAAAGGAATAGAGGTCATGATAGGCTCAGGTGACTTCCAACCCTAACTCTTCCATGACATTTTTTGGCATGAGGTTGTGAGAAGCCCCTGAATCCATCAAGAAGTTGTGCAGTACCTTGTCATGTATGCTCAAGGAAGTGTAGAAGGGAGGGGATGAGTCATTCTTGTCTTCTACCATAGGACCTAGAATAACTACAGGCTTTTCATCTTGCAAATTGATGGAGTATGTGGGAAGGCATGAGACCTCAGACTGTAAAAGCTCAGAGAATCATTTCTTGAACCCTTCATGTTTAATCAATTCGGTTAGGGGCACATGGATTCTGATCTTTTGAATTTCATGCTCGAAATTAAAAGAAGATGTAAGCTTCAGAATTTCTCTCATTTCGGGGACATGACTCTTGGCTATGGGAGAGAGGGGTCGAGGCTTCTTACCTCTGTGACTGTCTGCTACTTCATTAGTAGGTTTCTCTATTCTAATGGACTGCTCAGGAACATCAGGTGCTACTATATTTTTCTTAGACCTCAGATCATACCTGCCTTGGCTGCCACTAGATGTGTCTCCCTTGCTTAGTTCATTTAGCTGAATGTCCATGAAAAACTCCTCGTATGCTGATTGAGTGAGATGAGGAAAAGGAGGAGTGTCCCTGAAGAAATGGATTTCAGGATCAATCTCATATGTTTCCCCTTCTTTCCCCTCGGCCACAAAATTGTTTTGAAAAGGGGCCTGAATTTTCTGGTCTTCTTTGTCTCTTCCCCTCTCTCTTTTCACAGTCGGGGAAGTAATATTGTTTGGCCTCCTGAAACCTCCTTTGTTTTCGGCATTTTGAGGGCCCTTGTATGCTTTCCTCCCCTCCACCTTCATTCTCTCCATCTCTGCAAACAAATACTTCACCATCTTGGTTAGTTCATCCACTTGAAGGTGGGGCACCGATGGGCCGGAAGTTGAGGTTTCCGATCTTCCCTTTCTTCTATCAGCGTCGGCCTTGTTCCTCATTCTATCAGCTAATAATACATTGGATTCCACTTCTATGGCCGCATCTTGCATTTGAGCTAAGGAGGTGGCTCTTCTTTCTCTCAATAAAAGATAGAAATCGCGGCCAAACGCACTAGCATAAGAAATCTTGGCCGAGGCTTCTGAGGGTTTTATTTCAGCAGGAATTTTATTATACATCTTATTGAATCTTTTGGAGAAGTCAGAGACAGAATCTCCTTCCATATTCTTCAAAGACCTGAACTCTGTCATGTAATACATGAAATCCTTCCTATCTCCCCACTGCCTCAGGAAAGCATTATCCAGGGCTTCGATCCCAGCGATAGATCCAGGGGCCAATCCTCTAAACCACTTCCTCACCTCACCATCCAGTCTCTAGATGAAAACTCTCATCCAGACATCTTCATTCTCAATGTTTAGGTTGTCTGCATAACTGTAGAAAGCAGCCGGGTGCTCTTCCGCAGTTATGTCCCCTTCCCCAGTGAACTTGGGCATATACTTCAAGTAATCTCCAGCAGGGAGAGGATTCATAGGATGGGGTAGGATTAAGGGAGAATATCTGGCAGCGACTATGGCATCCATTCTATTTAGAGGGGGATTAGAACCATCCATAGGAATATTAGGTGGAGGAGAACTTGGAGGAGAAGGAGTTCACGAAGGGGCTACTGGGAATGAGTCTTGAAGTGGAATGGGAAACAAAAGGGGATTTAAGGAGAAGGCTAACGGGGTCAAGTCAGCAGATGCTCCTCTTTGTACAGGAGTGGTAATAGTAACAAGAGGAGGAGTGGTAAAGATAGGAGTGGGGAAATCTTCTACGGTCCTGGGTCTATGCCAAAGTACAGCTTCAGAGGAGAGGGGAGTGACAAGGATTTCTCCCTCCAATCCCAGACGAGGAGAGGAAAACTCAGTAGGAACACTCCTGAAATTTAGGAAATGGGAAACCTCAGAAAGAGGTCTGTTAAGAAACTGAGGAGGAGAAAATGGAGTTCCTACAAAAGGAGATGGCAGATTACCTGGTTCGGCGGTGGAAGCTTCTTCTTTAGAGGCATTTCCTTTCCTGAGAACCACCTCTGGATCAGTTTCAGGTGTACCTAGAGGCAGTTGTGGATGGGACCGCGTGTGTCTGCCTCTGAAAGACAAAATTATCATGGCAGGTTCGCCATAGTGGAGTCGTCACAATGGAGTCGCCAGGTGCACAGTAGCAATCTTCAAAGGCTCTAATACCTGTTGCACCTTCAAAATAAAAGGCTCAATGTCGTTTAATTGCAGGGAAAATTTTCAACTTCGTCCCCAGCAACGGCGCCAGAAATATTAGCGTCAGAAGTCACTCTTGGATTGCTTGCAAGAGCAGAGCCCAACGCCCATCAGTTTTATGTCACGATAGTTTTTAATGGGTGATCAAATGGGTAGAGACTTGGGGAGATATCACTCCAACTCAAGGACTGGGTCTGGTATGTAAGGAACAAAGGAGGTCTTGATCTAACTTCAGTCAGTGAGTTGATTTAAAGATGAACAGGTTGAAGACTTGGTGAGAGGAGCGAGCAAACTACCTCAGGCAATAGACCTTCTAGTAGTTTGTAGAAGAAAAACTCTGAATGCAAGATCCTCTTGGTTCAGGGCTTCGAGAAACTGAAAGAGGGACTTGACTGGATCCTCCAATTCCAAGTCGTTCAGCGCTAAGAAAATCACAAAGACCGATTAGAACAATGCAATTGTTACAGTGATCCAACCTACATCATCCTATAACAGTCACAACTCAACTGGATCCTCCAATTCCGAGCTGCTCTAACACAGTGTAAACAAGGATGTGAAAGAAACTAACATCCATAAGGCAAGAAGTCTCAAAAGTCCACGCATAACCAGAAATAACAATGCTTCATTAAAGCTTTACAACCAGGAGCCTTGCTCAACCATTGATGATTACAAAATACAAAGAATGAGTCTATATACTCAGAAAAATCCGCCTAACAGAGGTGTGCTCAGTCATCCAAGGCTTGGTGTCCCTTCAGCCAAATTCAGATGGATATTCTTCATCAGACGCCACCTTAACTACGCATGGCTCCTGTAAGGGGAGTAGCTGAGCCATTAAGTGTCGAGTTAGCGTGTGCAGACCTATCTGGCTAGTCGAGGACTCGGCATGGCTTCTTTGGAGAAAATTGGTACATAGGACCCTCTCGAGCAGACAGCTTGCCAGACCCTCCATACCTTACACTTAATGAATGAGGAGAGGTTTCAACCACCCCTTCTCACCTTCATTTACTCCAAGCGAAAACCAGGATTGAGGTCAAATCAGATGGCACCTGGAGGTCGCGATGATCCTTTCGGCGACTAGACTCGACGCCTTTGGACCCTTTTTCACATCTCTTTTTATTTCCCAAGTGACCACGGGCTGTGACCCTGCGTTTATTCTCAAAGGCACTTTCGGCATTCATGAATAGGAAGGAGTTGATCCTTGCTTATCACAGTCATGATGAGTGAAACACCAAGATGGCTTAATTGGTTGTCGCGCGTCCCTCTCAGATCTAATGGTCCTGAACTCACTCGGTGATGCTGTGGGCCTGGGTCCTGGACGCTCTTAGCACTTCGCACCTCGGGGATATGAAGGAGCTTCTCCTTGCACTTCAAAATTGCGATGGACGAAAAGGCGAGGAGCCTAATCGCGCACCAGGTGTCCTCTTTGGATGGACAACTGAGACTGCTCCTTGATACTGCGGGCCCGACTTTGGGCGCTTTCGGTGCTTCGGGGTTTGGGGTTTTAAGATGTAGAATGACATGGAACTCTCACCCTTCGAACTCCCAAATGTCGAAACACCGACGTGACTAGATCTCGCGCCACGCGTCCTTTGGATGGATGACTGCTATCCTTTCCTGCACACAATATGGGCGCTATCCATTGCGCTAATCTCGGCGCAACTCCGCTAACCGCGATTTCCCGCCAACCGTCGATCTACTCTTATGGATGAATCTGGACCGTCGACAATATAATTTCGCCTACTTACTTGCTTGGAAGCCTGAAGCGATATTTTTCTGTGCTGCGCTTGGGCGCTTCTTGTGCAACTTACAGACCTGAATACTCTTGTTCCCAGGACAAGAAATGTTACTAACAGTCTCAAGATTATTCTCGATCTGAACACTTTCCTTAGGTTCATACTTCCCTCTGACTTCTATCAAGACCACATCTTGATTGTACACTATTCTCCTTGAAGAAGGATCCCATAGCTTATATCCTTTCATCCCTTCTTTGTATCCAATGAAAATACATTTGACTACCTTCTTGTCCAACTTTCTCCTTTTTTCCTTGGGAACATGCACAAATACATCACAGATAAATATTTTGAGTTGTGCAACCGAAGGCTTCTTACTTGACCATACCTCATGTGGAGTCATGTCGAATAGCACCAATGAAGGATACATATTCACCAGATATATTGCAGTGTTGACTGCCTCCGCCCATAATTCTTGTGTGAGCCTAGCACCACTAAGCATGCTCCTTGCCTTATCCAACAACGTTCTGTTCATTCTCTCGGAAACTCCATTTTGTTGTGGGGTATATGGTGTGGTATTTTGGTGTGCTATGCCACACTGCTTGCAGAACTGATCAAATTATTTTCCACAGAATTCACCACCGTTACCAGTTCTCAACTCCTTAATCTTCTTATCTGTCTGGTTTTATACAAGAGCTTTAAACTCTTTAAACTTCTCAAAAACCTATGATTTCTTCCTCAGGAAACATATCCATGTTTTCTTGGAAAAATCATCTATGAAGGAGACATAATACAGGGATCCACCAAGTGAAGGCATTACAATCGAGCCAAACACATTACTATGAACCAATTCTAGAATCCCAATTTCCCTTGTCGCTTCAGATGGGAACCTCACCTGAATATTTTTTCAATAGATGCAATGTTCACAAAATTCGACTTCTAAACTACATTCAGGAAAACCTTCGACCATACCTTTGTTGTGCATAGCTCGAAGTCCTTTTTATCCAATGTGTCCCATCCTCTCGTGCCATAGCATGGTCGGGTTGATTTTACAATGTCTTGTTGAGTCGATTTGTACCGACTCAACTCAAGTTAGGTCGAGTTGAGTCGAAGACAAGTTGACTTTAGGAGCAACTATGTTGTTGCATCCATTCGAGTCAACATTCCATAACATCTTGTATAGGGTTCCAATATGAACTCCTTTCATTAAGACCATCGCACCTGTGACCATTTTGCACGAATCCTTCTGAAGTAGAGTGTTCACTCCAAGATCACTCATCTTACTGAGAGATATCGGGTTTCTTGCCAAACTCAAAATGTGTAGCACACCTGGTAAATTTATTTTCCTCTCATCATGCAGTATTAGTTGAAATCTTCCTCATCTGACAATTTTGGTTGTTGATTCGTCCCCCAAGAACACATCACCTCCATCATATCGTTCATACTCGCAAAACCATTCTCTATTTGGTTTCATATGATAGGATTCTCCTGAGTCGATCAACCAAACACCTTGATCTGACTGTGTACTAGTCGACGTGAGGTACACATCACCTCCCTTATCTGAGTTTGTCTTTATCTCATTCAATTGCTTCTTGTCAGATCTTGTACTGATTTCCATCACCCTCGAATTACAGTCCTTTTTGTAATGCCCAACTTTACCGCATTTCCAGCATCTTCTTGTCGACTGAACTGGGGATTTAGATCTACCCTTCGACTTAGAATTTCTACCAGATAATTTTCCTTTATCTCTTTCAACCGTTCAACTTCTCTCCACTAAAGCACCTTTGGTAAATCCTTCCATGTTCTTTATTCTCATTTCTTTTGAAAACAGAGAAGCAACCATGTATTCTAGTGCTAGTGTAGTTGCATTACTCCCTATAACCACGACTAAGCTATCCCATGATTTTGGAAAAGAACATAATAGGATTATACACTTCTCCTCCTTAGTGATTTTAATATCCACATACTATAGATAGATTAAAATGGTATTAAATTCATTTAAATGCTCAGTCACCGAACTACCATCATTCATTCTTAGAAGATATCGTTTCTTTTTTAGAAACAACTTGTTTACAAGAGATTTCGACTAGTATAAGCTTCCCAGCTTGTCCCACGGTTTCTTGGACGAATCTTCACCTGAGAGATTCAGCGATACTAGATATGAGGGACAAAGTCGAATCTTAATTGTTTATCTTCTTAATTGTTTCTCTTCTTTCAAGTTTCTCCCATTCTTTTGTTGACATGACTGTCGGCTGGGTACCTAGACAGACCGTTGTCCATTTTTCTCGATCTACAAGAAGATATTCCATTTTAAGCTTCTAAAGCTCAAAAATCTGGCCATTGAATTTTTCTATCTCTATTCTTGAACTGCTTTCCATTCTTTACCACGAACTTTAACAGAATTTATAACTTACAACTCTTACTATACTTAGGGTTTAGCGCTCAGATTCAATATCGGTAAATCAAGATTGGATACACACATCAAAGCATAACATAACTCTGATACCACTTTGACAGAGCTGAAGAAGGCTTTGATACCACTTGTCAGGAAATGAGACACACTTCCACACTAAACCTAGCAGAAGAGAAGAAGAATTTAATCAAGATTGTAAATGACAAAGCAATCATACTGTACATAGAGATTTTACACTAGAAACCCAAACTGGGAAAACCAACATTCCTTGAGCGTTTTGATCTTTTGTTGTCTTATTCAATATGAATAAAAGGTTATATGTCTAACCTTGGTCCACACCTGAGACACAATCAACATCATACCCTCTTGCCTGTGCAAGAACAACCCTGTAGCCAATCTGACTTACATCTGCATGACCAACAACCTCTAAATTACAAACTCTTGGCGATTATCCATTCATCATCTAAAGATTCAAGATTATCCTTTATGGCCTTACATCATGCCTCTTTATAGGATTTACAACAAGAAAAACCCTAAAGACTTGGCGCCCAAAAATGGTTGTACAAATCCATGCAGATCATTAGCTATAAATCTTGTGAATATCGAGATTATGTTACAGTCGACTCCAAATTGGATTACCAGTTGGCCTTCATTCAGTCTTCAGTCGGTTTCTACATGCCTGCCTGTCGACCTCTTGCTAGTTGACCTCTTCGACTTGTTTTCGATTTATTTACCATGTCAAACTGCCTCGACCTTCAACTTCGACTTTACCTGGTCGACTAACCTTGACCTTCGACTTGTTGTCAATCTACCTCGACCCTTGATTTATTGTCTATCTACCTTGAATTCGACCGTTAATCGATCCACCTTGACTAGAATTTCACTCCAAAGAATATAACAACCCAACATTCTCCCACTTGTTGTTGTATTTTCTATAACCAGGAGATTCCTAAAATTTCATTCACAGATCGAGGGAAACAATGCCCATTGCCTCTCTACACCAAGAGAACTTCACATAGCTCACATACTTGGTCAAAGAGTCTTCTATGTTTTCCAATGTGTCTACTTTCTCTAGTAGCACCTTGTTACTTTCCACCATATCTCTTACGAAATTGTATTGTAAATAAATGTGATTAGTCTTCGAATGATAAGCAAGGTTCTTACCCAGAAATATTGTTCTTTGACTATTGCAACTTACCTTCATAGCTCTCTTCTAATACTCGATTCCTAAACACAACCTTTGCAACCATACTACTTCTTTTCTTCCATGAGTGACCGCCATGTATTCAAATTCTGTTGTTGACAAGGCTATGACAGCGTATCGCTTACTCATCCATCTTATTTCTCCACCGAACATCTTGAAGACATATTCGATGGCTGACCTCCGTCAATCTAGATCTCCAACCCATTTGGTGTCGACAAATCCATGTACATTTAATTTACCACTATCACCTACAGGTCTTCCTTGGTACCATATAACATAGTCCTTTGTGCCACACAAAAACCTGAATACTCTCTTAACAGTTGTCTAGTGCTCCTTTCCAGGTGTTGACATGTACCTACTCAACACTCCCACTGCATGGGAAATGTCTAGTCGAGTGCATACCATCGCATACATAATACTACCAACAACACTTTCATAGGCAACATGTTCCAAGTCCTCTATTTATTCCTATGTCTTTGGACACTGTTCAAAAGTTAGCCTTGCTCCCACATGAATTGGAACCTTCACCAGTTTGCAATCCTGCATGTTGAAACATTTCAGAACTATTTCAATATACTTTGTCTGATTTGACCAATTCTTTCTAGCGGATTGATCTCTCTTAATGTCCATTCCTAGAATGAAGTTAGCTACAACAAGATCCTTCATGTCGAACTTGGAGGATAACTGCTTCTTCACCTCCTTTATTACGTCCATGTTGTTTCCAATAAGAAACATGTCATCGATATTCAAAGATACATATATGAAACTCTCACCTTCTTCCTTGGAATATATTCAGTGATCAACCTTGCTTTTCACAAATCCCAAACTAAGGATGTATGTGTCAAACTTTTGGTACCACATCCTTGGTGATTTCTTTAGACCATAAATGGATATTTTCATTTTTCACACCAACTCTTTCTTTCCCTTTAAGACAAATCCTTCAGGTTGTTTCATGTATATTTCTTCTTCCATGTAGGAATGTTGTCTTTAGATCCACATGTTCTATTTCCATATCAAATGTTGCAACCAAAGACATTAGTACTCCAATGGAAGTTAATTTTGCAACAGAGGAAAAAATCTCACCGAAGTCGACTCCCTCAACTTGGGAATATCCTTTTGCTACCAGTCGAGCTTTGAACTTCTCGACTTGTCCTGTGACATTCATCTTCTTCTTGAATACAAATTTTCTACCGAAATTCTTTCTTCCACTAGGTAACTTGACTAAATCCCATGTCTCATTCTTGTGCAAGGATTCCATCTCTTCGAACATGGCGTCCTTCCAGAGTTTACCCTCTGCTGAGTCGACTGCCTCATCGACCTACTTGGGATCATCATTGATGGAAGTTAACACGAATGTGGAACAAAATTCGGTCGGACTATACCTTTCGACTAGTTTTCTTACTCTTTTTGACCTCTTTACCACCAGAGTCTGTTGTTCCACCTCTTCCTTTGATTCAGTCGACTCATCTGAATTATCTTCTTCGTTCCTTGGTTCAAACCACATCGTCTCAAGATTATTCTTGGTCTGAACACTTTCCTTAGGTTCAGACTTCCGTCTGAATTCTCTAAAGACCACATCTTGATTATACACTATTCTCCTTGATGTAGGATCCCAGAGCTTATATACTTTCATTCCTTCTTTGTATCCAATGAAAATACATTTGACTACCTTGTTGTCCATATTGTTCCTATTTTCCTTGGGAATATGCACAAATGCATCACAACTAAATACTTTGAGATGTGCAACCGAAGGCTTCTTACCCGACCATACCTCATTTGGATTTGTGTCGACTAGTGCCGACGAAGGAGACATATTCACTAGATATCTTGCAGTGTCGACTGCCTCTGCCCATAATTCTTATGCGATACTAGCACCACTGAGCCTATTCCTTTCCTTATCCATCAATGTTCTATTCATTCTCTCGGAAGATCCATTTTGTTGTGGAGTATATGGTGTGGTATTTTGGAATTCTATGCCACACTTCTTGTAGAACTGATCAAATTATTTTCCACAGAATTCACCATCGTTGTCAGTTCTCAACACCTTAATCTTCTTATCTGTCTCGTTTTCTACAAGAGCTTTAAACTCTTTAAATTTCTTAAAAACCTTTGATTTCTTCCTAAGGAAACATATCCATGTTTTCTTGGAAAAATTATCTATGAAGGAGACATAATACAGGGATCCACCAAATGAAGGAATTGTAACCAGGCCAAACACGTCATTATGAACTAATTCTACAATCCCATTTTCCCTTGTCGCTCCAGATGGGAACCTCGCCCGATTTTTTTATCCATATATGCAATGTTCAAAAAATTCGACTTATAAACCACATTTAGGAAAACCTTTGACCATATCTTTGTTGTACATAGATTGAAGTCATTTTTCTTCAATGTGTCCCACCCTCTCGTGCCATAACATGGTCGGGTCGATTTTGCAATGTCTTGTCGAGTCGATTTTACAATGTCTTGTCGAGTCGGTTTGTACCGACTCAACCCAACTTGAGTCGAGTTGAGTCGAAGTTGAGTCGACTTCAGGAGAAACAATGTCGTTGCATCCAGTCGAGTTGACATTCCCTAACATCTTGTATAGGGTTCCAATATGAACTCCTTTCATTAATACCATCTCACCTCTAACCATTTTGCACGAATCCTTTTGAAATAGAGTGTTCACTCCAACATCACTCATCTTAGTGAGAGATATCAGGTTTATTTCCAAATCCAGAATGTGTAGCACACATGATAGGGTTCTTTTCCTCCCATCATGTAGTATCAACCAAACTATTCCTTGTTTGAAAATTTTTGTTGTCGAGTCATCCCCCAAGAACACATCACCTCCATCATATCGTTCATACTCGTGGAACCATTCTCTATGTGGTGTCATATGATAGGATTATCCTGATTCGATCAACCCAACACCTTGATCTGACTATGTATTAGTCAACGCGAGGTACACATCACCTCCATTATCTGGGGTTGTCTTTCTCTTAGTCGATTTATTCTCATCGGTTCATGTACTGACTTCCATTGCCCTCGACTTAGAGTCCTTTTTGTAATGCCCATATTTACCGCATTTCCATCATCTTCTTGTCAACTGAACCCAGGATTTAGATCTACCCTTCAACTTATACTTTCTACCAGATAATTTTCCTTTATCTCTTTCAATCGTTTGACCTCTCTCCACTAAAGCACCTTTGGTCAATCCTTCCATGTTCTTTCTTCTCATTTCTTTTGATAACAAAGAAGAAACCATGTCTTCTAGCGCTAGTGTGGTTGTATTACTCCCTATAGCCATGACTAATCTATCCCAAGAGTCTGGAAAAGAACATAATAGGCTTATACATTTCTCCCCCTTAGTGATTTTAATATCCACATATGATAACTGGCTTAAAATGGTATTAAATGCATTTAAATGCTCAGTCACCGAACTACCATCATTCATTCTTAGAAGATACAGTTTCTTTTTGAGAAACAACTTATTTACCAAATATTTTGACTAGTATAAGCTTCCCATCTTGTCCCACAGTTTCTTGGACGAATATTCACCTGATACATTCAACAGTATCGGATCTGCAAGACAAATCTGAATTGTACTTCTTTCTCTTCTTTCGAGTTTCTCCCATTCTTCTGTCGACATGTATATCGGTTGGGTACCTGGATAGACCGTTGTCCATTTTTCTCGATCTACAAGAAGATATTCCATTTTAAGCTTCCAAAGCTAAAAAATATGGCCATTGATTTTTTCTATCTCTATTCTTGAACTTCTTTCCATTATTTACCACGATCTTTAACACAATTTATGGCTTACAACTTTTACTATACTTAGGTTTTAGTGCTTAGATTCAAGATTGGTAAATCAATATCTGATACACACACCAAAGCATAACACAACTCTGATACACACATCGAAGCATAGCACAACTCTGATACCACTTTGATAGAGATGAACAAGGCTTTGATACCACTTGTCAGGAAATGAAACACACTTCCACACTAAACCTAGCAGAAGAGAAGAAGAATTTAATCAAGATCGTAAATGACAAAACAATCACATTGTACACATAGATTTTACCTTGGAAACCCAAATCGGGAAAACCAACATTCCTTTAGTGTTCTTCTCTCTTGTTTTCTTATTCAATATGAATAAAAGGTTACATGTCTAACCTTGGTCCACACCTAAGACACAATCAACATCATAACCTTTTGTCTGTGAAAGAACAATCATGTATGCAATCCAACTTACATTTGCATCACCACCAACCTCTAAATTACAGACTCTTGGCAATTATCCATTTATCATCTAAATATTCAAGATTAGCCTTTACGGCCTTAAAACACGCCTCTTTATATGATTTACAATAGTAAAAACCCTAAAGACTTGGTGCCAAAAAATGATTACAGATCCATGTAGATCATTGGATATAAATCTCGTGAATCTCGGGATTTTGTTATAGTAGACTCCAAGTCGTATTACCAATTGACTACCAGTCAGCCTTCATTCGATCTTCAGTCGGTCGCCACATGCATGCATGTCGACCTCTTGTTGGTTGGCCTCTTCGACTTGTTGTTGATTACTTTACCATGTTGAATTTCCTCGACCTTCGACTTAGAATTTACTGAGTCAAATAACCTCGACCTTCGACTTTGTGTCGATCTACCTCAACCCTCAACTTCGACTGTTACTCGATCCACCTTGACTAGACTTTCATTGCAAAGAATATAACAACCCAACAATATTCCCTATGTAAGTTAATAAAATCAAAGGAAACTTTTACAAAACAAATTTAAGAATTAACCTGGAACCTACCCTCCCATTATTATTTAGTATTTTTTTTTATTTTAATTAAAATATATTATTTTATAAAAAATCTTGGAACCTACTATCCCATTATTTTCTTATTTCCTCTCTTTTTCTCCCTTACCTTTTCTTCCTTAGGGATTCCTTTCTTATGGTTTCATCCTCATGGAGGCTAGGGTTTCAGTTTCTTGAAGGAACCTGAGGAAGGTA
The DNA here is from genome assembly GCA_009831015.1 of Picea engelmannii. NCBI lineage: Eukaryota > Viridiplantae > Streptophyta > Pinopsida > Pinales > Pinaceae > Picea > Picea engelmannii. The sequence goes on along the minus strand of ML789088.1, from coordinate 227,147 downwards.
ATGGATTCTCCCTTCTCTTCTACTCAGTTCTTCCTCTATTACTTCAACAATAATATAATGCAAAATGATAATGTGTATTGATTTAAGTGATGATACAATGAAAAATGATGTAAAGTAGTCACATAGTTTATTTATTTAAGTGATGATACAAAGAAAAATGATGTAAAGTAGTCACATAGTTGCGATTATTTCAACAATGATATAACTAATATTTGCGATGATTTCAACAATGATATAATACACAATGATAATGTGTATTGATTTTAATGATAATACAATGAAAAAATGTTTAAAGAAATCAAGTAGTTGCATTGGTTTGAGTGATGACCTAATGCAAAACAATAATATATAGTTAATATATTATTATAACCATATTAATTTATTATCATAGTATTATATAGAATGATCAAGTTAATATACTTCTTTAGTTTTTTATGAGTGGGCTGGGAAGGGTTGGCCTTGTGATTTAAAGTAGTCATGTAGTTGCAATGATTTCAAGAATGATATAACAAATAGTTGCATTAATTTCAGCAATGCTATAACAAACAGTTGCATTTGATATTAGCAATGATATAATGCAAAATGATAATGTGTCAATGGTTTCAACAATGATATAACTAATAGCTGCATTGATTACAACAATGATATAAAGAATACAAAATGATATATTTATTTTAGTGCTAATACAATAAAAAAATTATTTAAAGCAATTAAGTAGTTGCATTGGTTTTAGCTATCAACTAATGCAAAACAATAAAGTGCATTGATTTTAGTGATGATATAGAGAAAATTGATGTTAGTGATGATATAACTAAAAATTCATTTAGAGCAATAAAGTAGTTTCATTGATTTCAACGATAACCTAATGCAAAACAATAAGGTGCATTAATTTTAATGACGATACAATGAAAAATCACTTAGTGCAATCAAGTAGTCGAAATGATTTCAATAATGAAAAATATTGTGGTACACTGATTTCACTTATAGTACAATGAAAAATGATTCACTGTAGTAGAAATATAAAAACTAGCTTCATATTACACCTATTAAAGAGGTAATAAAAACTAGCTTCCTTTGAAACTTGTTTAGGGTTTAAAAATCCATAAGACAGAAGGATTGACGTTGGAGAAAGGTACTATTAATATTAGGAAGCAAGAGACACAAGGTACAACATTTACTTCAATATCTAGTGTTAAAGATTTGAATGGCCTAAGATTTCAACCGCCCTTTAACACAAATTTACTCAGTTGTGGGCTCACAAGTAGTTTAACTTTCCCTCCCTTTAACAAACTTTTTAGCCCACAAATGATGGATCCATCTTAACTCTTTAAGTATACGCTTTAATTAATAGTGTTTATGTTCTCAACAAATTAAAGTAACTAAATAGATTTAATATGATCAGATTAATCTTAGACATATACATATACATAATGTTGATGATCTATAAATTTTGTGTGACTGTCCACGACTCACTAGTCTAGATCCATCTTAACTCTTTATTAATCAAGCGTCGAGATAGATCAAATTTATTGAGGTGCAAACCTTTAACCTTTACTCAAGTTTTGCACTCTAAAAAAGGTTTACACCTCGAGATATTTTTTGCACTCTAAGAAAGGTTTGCACCTAAAGATATTTGATCTCTATCGGTGCTTGATAGATCCGGAGTTAAGATAGATCTAGGCTCGTATAAAAATTATAAATTAAATTATAATTTTGATTTTTAATTAGTTTAATTTGTGTAATAAAATATTTATAAAGTCTATCAAAATTATATAAAAATTATAAATTAAATTAATAATTTTGATTTTTAATTAGTTTACATTGTGTAATAAAATATTTATAAAGTTTATCAAAATTATATAAAAATTATAAATTAAATGAAATATTATCAAAATTAAAATAATTTTTAAATTTTAAAAATATATATTTTTATTTGATAAAATATTTAGATAAATCCAATTTTACTTCATTTTTTAAAGGTATGGAGTATTCTCTATTCTTTTCTTTTTTTCTTTTAACATGTGCATAAATAATACCTCCTTGTTTGTTGGAAAATGGACTAAAGTGTACATACCCTACCACACTCTGGATTTGACTGTTAAAGTCTACGGAGGTGTACATATCCTACCCTTCTCTGAATTTGAACTTGTGACCTCCAAAGAGGAAACACATGTTCTTAACCATTGAGACCACTCAAGCTATATGCAACAAATGTTCTTAACCATTAAACCCACTAAAGTTGTAGACATCTCATTAAGTAAAAACATCCCATTTCATTTTAAGTTCATATTTACATTGAAAATTATCAATGATTAAGTTTATTAAGTGATCATACACTATTCGTCTAAATTTAATTTGGAAAAGAAATTACTAACGAGACAAAATAAAGAAAATGCTTTCATTTACAAATCAATTTTCTAATATGTGTGTGTGTGTGTGTGTGTGTGTGTGTGTGTGTGTGTGTGTGTGTGTGTGTGTGTTAATTTTAAAAGTATTATTTTTTTAATTTACAAATCAATTTTCTCCCTTTTTTCCCCAAGTTGTGTGTGTGTGTGTGTGTGTGTTTTAAATTAAAATTGGTTTTTGATTTATGTTAATATAAAAATGAGTTAAAAGATCCTCAAAGATAAAATAAAAGTGATTAACTGTAAAATATACATGTTCCAAGAACAAGTATTATAACTATAATATATACATGTTTTAATGATAAATACTAATATTAATGTGTATTTTTCATGTTTAATTTTAATAAATGAATAAATTATGAAATAGTTAGTTATATAATTAGTTTTTTTTTTCCTCAGAAAAACATAATTTTATTCCGTGAAATAAAGAAAACTAAATTTTGAAGATGCATGTCTTCATGCATTTGTTGGGATTTTACCATGGAGTCCCCATGGTCTCAAAGGGATAGTTCCCAAGAAACACAAAAGAGACTACATATTTATGTCTGGGAGACATAAATACCTCAAAAAGACCATAATTGTATACATAGTGTTTTACAGGAAAGAGAGACAATAAAAGGTATTGCATTTCAGTTGAAAAACTTGAGAAGTTCTAGAAGTGGATCCATCCAAAATACCGATCCATTCATAAAAACTCTGTTGTTCATATATGATATGAAAACTATAGACGACGTCAATTTTCTATAAACGACCTATGATAGAACTCATATAATGTGCCATTGTTATCTTCTTCAATCAACCATTGCCCATAGTCCAACTATATCCATGCTTTTGACAGTTGGTCTGCTACCATATTTCTTTCCTTGTAAACATGATGGATATCAACAAAATCAAAAGAGGCCACAAGTCTTTGAAAATATTCAAGAACATGAAGCAAAAGAATGCTATGGAATTGCTGTGAATTTCGAACCTAATTTACAACAATTTGAGAATCACAGAAAATATGAATGGAGTTTACACCCTTTTCCTTTGCAAAGAGTAAAAGTAGTTTTAAAGACATCAATTCTGCATAGTTATTGGTTCCCGAGCCCAACCCCATCCTAATTTTGAAACACACTTGTCTTGACAGGTGTAAGATGACCCCTCCACCACATATTTTATTTTTATTTTGCAAAGAGCTGTCAAAAAAATCCCATGCCCTTGAGTGATCCATTGTTTCTTCCTAAGTTTCCTTTATAACCTTCCTTCCTTTTTCTTGAGGAAAATGAGCTAGAATACTTACACATTGAAAAACAATGACTTCCCGAGGAATATCTTTATTTCATAAAATTGAGGAGTTCCTAGCCAGCCACGTACCCCAACAAGCGAGGAGTGGGAGAGCTATGATATTATGGTTTGTAGTGTTTAAGGTCTAATATTTCCATGATTCTTCCATCGACTACCCTTTCCATGAAACAACTTGTCCCATCATTCTTGATACCTCTTTCCAAAAAACATTAATATAAGGATAGTGCATAAAGAGGTGCACATTAGATTCTTCATCCACTTTACACAACAGGCAACATCCTGGGCCTTCAATTGATCATTTTTTCATTACCTCCCAAGTAGGAATTTTTTTTACTAGCAAACACCACATAAATATTTTAGTTTTAGGAGGGAAACATAACTTCCACAACCCTTTCCACCACTAATCCTAATTCCTGAAATGTAGATCAATATTGAGATGAATATATCTTATATTTGGCGTATAAACTCCAAAAGGGTCCAGAGCCCACACCAATTCATCCTCCCTATCTGTTAGACAAATTTTTGCCTCTTTTAGGGCCCTGGTATAATTTTCCCAAGCTATATCATGACCCTCCACCAAGCTCGATTGTGTATGGGTCCTCCATTCCTATGACCATATGGTTGTTCAAGTAGGATCCCTAATTTGATTTAGGTGGAACAAACCCTTCTCTTGGAGGCTCTGAATCAAATTTTCTAGAAGAATGTGTGCACCCCCACTGCCCAACCAGGGGTTCTTTCCTAGGAGGAATTTATTTCCATTACCAATTCACCACACTATACCATCTCCTATTACATCAAATGATGTTACCACTTCCTTCCATATCATTGAAGAACCTGGGTGCTTCTTTATAGGGCTCCTCATCCAATCCTAAAGAGAGGAGGGCCTTATATATTTTTGAGTTACCACTTTGTTCCATATATTCTCTGCGGTTAAAATCCTCCATCCAAACTTTACAGCCAGAGATTTTGCAAAGAGAAAAAATGTCTTAAGGCCCCACCCTCCTAATGATTTTGGAGTAGCCAAGGTGGACCATTTCACCCAGAGAAATACCATTTTTTCTTATGTCCCTGCCCATAGGAGATTAAAGAAAATCTTCTCGATCTTCTCTAGAATCCCTTTGGGGATCCATGCCAAGAAAATCCAGTAAACCAGAATAGCCTCCAACATAGATTTGACCCAAACCAACCACCCTACACGTGACAACCATTTGAAGCTCCAATTTTTTAATCTCTTCTCCAATTTAGATAACATTCACATCCAGTCAGCCTTTCTGTAACAATTAGGATTGAGATGAAATCCTAGATACTTCAACCCATCATCAAAGTCCATTATTTCAAAAGGGAAAAGGGTCTTGTAGGTTTATCACTCCTCCTCCTCTATATTTTGAATTGAAATCATAGATTTCCTTTCATTAATCACCATACAAGTAGCACGACCAAATAGGTCTAGAATACTATGTATCTGTTTTGCATCTCCTCGAAGACCATTGCAAAAACTCATCACATCATCGACAAATAGGAGGTGGGTGATTCAAATATTGGGAGTAATGGGGATTCCACAAAATTCCATGTTTGATTTTGTTGCTTTCAACGCCTTACTAAGGCCTTCTTCCACAAGGAGAAAGAGGAGAGGCTATAATGGGCATTCTTGGAGAAGACCTCTTTTGACCCAAAATAAAAGGGAAGCATACCCATTAATTAGGACCGCAAAGGAGGTTGTTGTAATACAACACAACACCCATCTGATGAAATCAAATTCAAACCCTAAAATGGTTAAGAGGAGGTGGATGTAGAGCCAATTTACTCGATCATAAGCTTTTGATAGGTCTATTTTGAGGATTGCTCCTTTTAATTTATTAATCTTTATGGAATGTAATCCCTTATACTCCACCCCAATGGCTTCATGGATTTGACACCCCTCTAGGAAGCCAAATTTCTCTTTAGAAACCAACGCAGAAAGGACCCCTTTAATTATTCTGGAAATCATATTTGCCACAACCTTATAAATTCAATTGCACAGAGAGATGGGCCTGAAGTCATCCATGCTATGAGGTGAGTCAATCTTTTGGATTAGGGCTATGAAGGTTGAGTTCAGGGGGGAGTGCACATGAAATTATCTTTTATATTCTTCCACCACAACCAATAATTCCTTTCCAGTTAAATCATAGAAGCCTAGGAAGAATTCAATGGTCCATCAATCCATCCCTAGACTTTTTTTTTTTTGAAAGCTATGAAGCACCTCTTTGAGTTCATCCTCTGTGACCTCCTCCATGAGGGATCTGATCATTTCATCATCTACAAATAGAGGAAAAGGGAGCACAAGTTGTATTATATTTGTTATGTTTGTCCCATTAGTTTCTTTGAACATGTCCTATAAATGGCTCTTTCCCAGTTGATCCAAATTGTTGAAGGATGAGGCCTCTCTTCCCTGAGGGTCCCTAAGACTCCAAATTGTGTTCTTGATCTTCCTTCCATTTGCAAAAGACTGATTTTTTTTTTGTATTTTCATCCCCTCTCTTCAACCATATTGTTTTTCTTTTTTGTCTCCAGACCTCCTATCGTTCTTTTAACAACTGTATTTTTTTATTTTCTAAGGAAACCAGGGCCTCTTTCAACTATGGAGAGTTGTATCCCTCTACTTCGGTATCGTAGATGGCTTGCAGGGCATCCTCAAATTTCTTTAAATCCATGTCATACCTTTTTTCCTTTTTGCATTTTCCCAACGCACCACTTCCTTTTTTTCTCGCTTGATATTTGTAGCGAAATCTTCCCCAACATCTTCATTCCCATACGAGTTAAAAGGTTCCTAGCATCCTTTGACCAAGGTTTGAAAGATATCCTCCTTTATCCAAGACGGGTTGAATTTAAAAGGGATCGAGGGTTTTCTTGGACCCCCAACATTGTCATAGAAAATAGGAGAGTGATCAGATTCACCTCCACTCCCTATCCACTGCTTAAAGTGAAAAGGAAGAGACATAAGTTTATCAGAGACCAAAAACCAGTCCAGCCTCTTAGCAATACAATCCTCCCCTATGCTAAGCCCTAATATTGACTCATTACCCCTTAATTGGGGCATATTACATTAGTAATGTTATTTTATTTATGTTGTCTTTATTCCATTAGTTGTAATTATACCTCCTAGTCTCATATATATACCAAGGAGACATTTTCATTTGGAATCATCATGTACTTGAACATTTATGTGGGGTAAAAGGAGGTTGCCCCTAGAAGAGGCTTATTATCTGAAATTATCTTTTTTTCAAGGCGTTGAGTACTTATTCTGAGGTTTTTCTATGCTATATTGATATTTGGTTCTTAACATATGGTATCAGAGCTCAAGGTCTTGGGGTTTCCTTGCTACATCTGAGACACCATGGAATTTTCTCTATAAAAAAATTTCTACAATGTTTCAGAAGGAACGGCTTGGAGGATAATTAGTAGATATATCAAGGTACGTTGGGTTAAAAATTCAGCTCATGATGCCTTATAATTTCGGAGATATAGCCTGTGCAAGATAGGGTTCTGGAATCATCCTAAACTAAGTCATTGCGGAATTTTCGCTATAAAAAATTTTATTTAATGTTTCAGACCCTACAATCTAGAGGTTGTTCACAAAAATTAGTAAGGTATCTTTGGTAAAACGTTCAGCTTCTGGGTCATTGTAAATTTGTAGATACACCATGTGGAAGATAGGGTATCTGACTAGTCCTATTGACTAGTCTCAAGAAGGTGTTCCAGGTAAAACAATAATAACTTCTTCCTAGAGTATCCAAATTGAGTGGGACTAGTTTCATTGGACAGTGGAAACTCTATAGTATTTTTTTTACGAGTTTCAGAATTTTATATTAATTATTTTGTGTGGGGCACGCTATACAAGGGAGATCTTCTGGAAAGGCCAAAAATCAGCAAGTTGTGGGGAAGTTATCATAAATTCCACTTGGCACATCCAATTTTGATCAGACCTGTGGCATTGCAGAGAAGAAATATCAGAGAACTACATAAAATAAAGTTTCATACCTAGAAGGACCGAAACTTGGGAGATACAATAAAATAAAGATTGTCTAGCAAAACCACCTCAAAATCAAGGTTCAAAAGTAATACTTGGCCAACATGCGACCCAAAAAGGGAACTTCTACACCAAATAAGCCTCTAGACAATCCTACTTGAACTGTTGATGAAGGTGAAGAAATGTGTAGGGAAATAAATGATTTACAAAAGAATATAGTAACAAAATATGAACTATAAGAAATGGAAGCTAAGTTGGAGGCAAAGACGGATGGTTTAAAAGAGGATATCATGGAAGTATTGAAAAATTTTATAACAAAGAAGACACCTGAAAGTGAAAATGCATCCCATGAAATTCATGATGAGGACACAAGGAAGGTGAATCAAGAATGGAGAAACTCCAACTTTGGGTTGAAGACCAACCACGTTCCTAAGATCGATATGAGGAAGTTTGATGGCAAGGACACAATCACATGGATACTTCATATGGAGCAATTCTTTGATCTACATAATGTGGCACATACACAAAAGGTATGAATTGCTTCTTTATATTTAGAACCCAATCAATTTGTATGGTATCGATGGCTTTGTTCTCGCAAATCACTCGTCACTTGGATAATTTTCACAGACGAAATGATAGCACACTATGAGGATACAAGGAGCAATACCTTCTTTAGCCAATTGATAAATCTCAAGAAAAAGGGTTCAGTTACTGAGCACATTGAGAGCTTCCAAAGATTGAATATAGAGGTAACAGATATTCCAGATGAGCACTTGATTGATGTATTCATAGGAACTTTAAAGAATAACATTCAACATGAGGTTCGCCTTTGGGAACCCAAATCATTGGAGAATGCATTTAAGGTGGCAAGAAATGTTGAAAGTAAAAATATGGCTAT
>ML789088.1:194824-215963 GCA_009831015.1 Picea engelmannii | reverse complement strand
CAAGCCAAGAAGGATAATAAATTATCACCAAAGTACTATGGCCCTTATAAGGTGTTGCAAAAGATTGGTACTATGGCATACAAATTGGAGTTGCCTACATCTTCACGAGTACACCCAGTTTTCCATGTTTCATGCTTAAAGACGGTTACAGGCGACAAAATGCCAGTTCAAACTATATTGCCAGAACTTGACGAGGAAGGAAAAATCATATTGGATCCTGAAGCCATCACTGACACAAGAATTCGCCAGCTGAGGAATAGATTCATTTCAGAGTATCTCATTAAATGGAAGAAACTACCGGCTGAAGATTCCACTTGGGAAGATGAGTCTTTTATACAGAAGCATCCATAGTTACTCAAGCATTGCGGACAACACTTGTCTCAAGGGGAGGGGCATGTTAAGCCCTAATATTGGCTCATTACCCCTTAATTGGGGCATATTACATTAGTAATGTTATTTTATTTTTGTCGGCTTTATTCCATTAGTTGTAATTATACCTCCTAGTCTCCTATATATACCAAGGAGACATTTTCATTTGGAATCATCTTGTACTTGAACATTTGTGTGGGGTAAAAGGAGGTTTCCCCCTCGAAGAGTCCTATTATCTGAAATTATCTCTTTTTCAAGGCTTTGAGTACTTATTCTGAGGTTTTTCTATGCTATATTGATATTTGGTTCTTAACACCCTATCCTCTTATTTCTCCATGTGGGCCTTATTTTTAATGGGGCAAGATCATAGAGGCATGCCTATGAGAGAATATGTCGAAAGAAGTCAAAGAGAGGATCAAAACGGGCCCTCGAGCCCCACACCTCGGCAACACCTATGGAAAAATTAAAATCTCCCCCGACAATCAGGTTGTCTCTTGAAAAGAAGGATTTTCGAATAAAAGAATCCCAGTAGGAAGCTCTTTCCAAGTAAGGCCCATATATATTTAGGAATGTGAAGAGCCTTCCTTTTTATGCATATATGATCTCTGGTACAAGACCCGAATCAAACCCCTAAGAGATAAGAACCTCTATTTTGTTGTTGCACCAACCTATTTCCAATCCTCCTGACCTACCTATTGCATCCACACCCATGAAATTCCACTGAGGGAAAAGCGATTCTAGTGAAGAAACCACAACCCCACTCCCCCGCAAAGTTTCTTGCAATAGCATAATATCATGTTGATGGGAATCCACCAACCTATTAAAGGAGGTTTTTTTTGACGAGCCTACCACACCCTTGTAATTTAGCGAAATTATTTTCATGGAGAAAATCCTTCTTGAGGCTTCATTAATCTAAGTGCCCCGAAAATTGAGCTTTTGAGAGAAGATATTTCCATCCTCTATCTGTCGATCCTGGCATGGCTCCCAAATTTTCCCCTAACCCTGGCTTTATAGTCCCCATAGGTCCCATCACTAGTTTGTTTCTTAGGTTGTAGACGATGGCCTCCCTCTTTGACTCCAGGGAGGACTCTGATTCTTCGGGCCAAGTGAGCATTTTTCTGGGGGGGAGGCAAGGCACTCGGTGATGGGGAAAACTCACTAATATGAGTGAGAGGAAGGGTTTGTAGAGTGATGAACCGATCCTTGCCTAGAATAGAAAGAGATTTTATCAAAATATTAATAGAGTGAGAAGGTATAAAAGATGTACCCCGAAGAAAGAGCTCGGTGCACACAAGTACGACACTAGGGAGGATTTCCTGTTGAAACATAGTTACCAACTTAATGAGAACTCTACAAAGTTCTCATTTTTTTGGGGGTCACCTTTTTTACCCCATTTTTAAAAATGGTGCTACCGGTAGCACCCCCCTCCCTTTTTAGGTGTTTTTTTTATATTTGAAATTTTCTGATCCATAATGTTTCCACATTATTTTTTTAAATGCTTATTTTTTCATCTATTTTCAAATTTTTCTATTTTTGTTTTCAAGGATGTTTTTAGTCATTTTTCCATGCTTATTTCAATCTTAAAAATGTTTTTTTATCATTTTCTTTTTTGAAATTAATATTTTTCATATAATTGTGTCTCCTTAATTAATTTATGGTTCCATACTTTAAAATATAGTGGAAAATATCATTTTTAATACATTGTTTACCTTTACTTATGTACATGTAGAAAATAATTGTAGTTAAATAACACTATTTTTGAATATTTAACAAAAAAATATACATTTTACAATTACATCCATATATAATAAAAAAATTATACATTTTGGTACCTATTCATTTAAAATAACACGTGAAACAAAACATTTTATGGACATAATTGAACAAAAAAAAGTGAAAAGTTTATAAAAAATTGACATTTTTTTCCACATTTTTATACATTTGAAGTAAAAAACTCACAAAATTTAATAAAATTTTCCCTAGTATAGTGATTCACATACAAATAAAAGTAAAAAGAAAACAATAAAAACGATTCATCATAAAACAACAATAGATACATATTCATTCTTATTTTAAAATCTGAAAGTCAAAACATTGCAGTTATGGCTCATCAAAAATTTGCAAAATTGAGCATCGTCTTCAAGGGCATCTTAAAACTAATCAACAATATCATATATCCCAAATTCATCATTCTCAACAGACACATTATCATCTTATTGGACATCATTTTGTGCTTCCATTGTGTCATTTTTCTCTTCCATTAGGTCTTTGATATTCACAAGTTCTCCAAAGTGATCATTTCCAATCAATCCTCCTAATGGTACTTGAGGTTCCTTTGACATTTTTTCCACCTTTGATTCACTAAAATCTCCTTTCCTCAAGCCAACTTCTTGCATTTCATCTGGAAGAGTTGGAATAATATTAATTCTTTGTTGAATAAAACCACATTGTATTGGGTCACTTTAAATAGCTATGCAATTTCTTCCTTTTTGTAAGCAACGCGCTAATGTTGTACCTAATCACTAAATACAAAATAAATAATGAAGTTAAATACAATAAAATTACATAAATTAAAAATAATATAAGATTGAAGTATGATTTCATAAATGTTATATCATAATTCTTACCTAAACCCGAGAACAAATCCAAAACTCAATATCCTTGCTTTGAAAATGTATCTGTAAGATAATTAATTAATTCTTGTGGTTTTTGATACTTTCAAATCATTTTCCTCATATGTTAGCTTTCTAACTACAACATTGCAAACCAATAAACTACTAGGCTTCCCTCCATCATTTACATTGACAAAAATATAATTATAAGAATCATATTTTGTCCAGGTTGAAAGTTGTATACTCTCAATATCATATGTAAATGGTTCTCTATTTGAGCTATGAATATTAGGCTTGTGCCTATAACATAAATAAGTGCAAATTCAATTAACTTGTGAATTAATAAAATTGATTTCTAATATGAATTGTTAAACATATAATTTCAATATCTTTTCAAATAAGCTACATCCTTGTCTTTTATTTTCCCTTGAAACTTGATTGTACCAATCCTTGTTGTGTCTGAATGAAAAACCATAAAACTCCAAAATGGTGATGTTGTGACTTCCATAAATCCCATAACCACTTTATTGAAATCTTGATAAGTATAAGACTTAGTATCATATCCAATGTTTTGGATATTATGACCATCAAGGATATCCACAATAACTAGGGAGTATTCTTTTTTAGGAACAATATTTGCAATTTTTTCACAATCACCTAATATTACTCTATATTGAACAATGTCGAGCCCATTCCAAATGTAGTGATCAAGGGTGTCATCAAGTTCAAGAATTTGAACATGTCTCATTCTTTCTCTTTCAAACTTGACTTTTTTAATAAAACTTTTGAAGGTTTCAGGCACTCAATCTGCATTCTTCTTTGGCATATTTAATGAAATAAAAAAAACATATAGTTATATATCTATAACTATTAAAATATAAATAAATTAACCTACAAACGAACAATATGAATGTAATAAATCTACATTTTTTAATGCAACAAAAAATTATTTCAATACTGTTGTATATCTTGAATCTGAATAGTTGAGTTTAACATCATCCCAACTTTTTTCATTCAACATGTTAACCATTTCCTCTTGTATTCCCATATACACCTTGTATATATATAATAACATACTTAGAACATTGATATGTTAAACTGAAAAAAATAATTTTCTTGTCCTAACATAAATAAAAATAACTCGACAAACTTACTTTTTAAATTCATCACACATTTCTTCCATCAACAATTCACCTGACCTTACACATGATAATATAGCTATGATAATTTTATCATCCTTCACTCCTTGTATCGTTCTTCAAGGTGTTATAGTCATATCTTTTGGTAGATTTTTTATTTCAAGACCTATCTTACTTGTGATACATATTAATGGTTTAGCCTTCTTAACTCTCTAATTTTTTATACCAATATTTTCCTATAGGCTGAAGATCTCATCTATCAAATCCCATACCTATCCAGTTCTAAATCTCAATTGAAAATAACTATCCAGATCTCTAAATGCATCACGTCCATTGCAATTTTTTTCTTTTGCATTTTCATTATCATTTGGGAAGTCTATTTCCATACAACATTGCTTCTGAAACTTGGCATCAACATTTGATCTCTTCCCACGACATATTTCAGAAAACTCATTATGGATAAATCTCAACATTTGAATGAAAGTCATGGACATTCTGTACTCATTATCTGTGTTATGCTCTCATGCCAATAAATTTGCTTATGAATCTGTTAAACCAACATAAATTATGCATTTTACTTTCTCAAAAAGAGGATTATTGGGATATTCTTGCATCAATTCTCTTCTATCCTCTGCAAAATGATTTCCTCCAATCACATAATATTTGTAGCCAAAACATTTTGATCTATCAAATTCATCCCTCTGAGGAACTTCCATTGGGTCAACAAGAACTAGGTAGTCAACTATATGTGCATATGGATTGTACCTAATCAATGCTTTCAAATTGTGAATATGTAAGTGACGTGGTTTTCTAATTTGACATTTTCTTTCCCTTCTGTGGGTTTATAAAGCCACTTCACATTCAATTGAAATGCATGGTCATCATCAACGAAGTTCTTGTTGGGTATGTGTTATATTCTTTGCACGAGTAGTAGTGTATGTGCGTTGTTTTGGGCACACAAGGGGGTTTGGACCCCCCTTTTGGGGTGCAGAGGGGCGAATTCCCCCTTGTACGGGAGTTCGGAGGCTGCGCCCCCAAGAAAAAAAAAATTCCTCAGGAAACATGTCACATATTTAGGTGGTTTTTTAGCACATGGTTTCTTTGCCAATGGTTTTCTATTTCCGGTTAAGGAATTAGGGTTGTTGACTAATCCAGGTCATTGGGTTAGGGTTTTGGATGTCGCTGGCTCTTATATGTATATTGTATTGTAAACAATGTAACACAATGAAAATATAGAATATGTTGGTTTTCCCAGTTTGGGTTTGTAGGGGAAAAATCTTTGTGTAATGTTTGTATTTGCCATTGTATCTTTTATGTTCTTTTACTAAAAATTTGTTTGCAGTAAATATTGTACAAGGTTAAAATCTACAGTTCTCCGTCATCAATCTATTTTGAATGACATTTTGTGTTGTTTTCATAATACCAACCTCTAGATCATCACCTGGTGTTATTTCTCTGCTACCTTTAGGACTTTCATTATAATATTCAGAGATAATGATGGCTTATTCATCATCAACAACATTTGCTTTCTTTCTCTTATGATTTAAATGGGTTTCATCTAAATCAACTTTTTCTTCATAATCAATTGGAATGGAATCATCCTCATCCATCGCTCTTTTGTGTTTCTCTTGTTTATTCTTTTTGTGAGAAGGAGTGATAACCTCATTGGGACTAATCTCAAAAAATTCTTCATTTGGAGTTTCCTCATTTTCAAATGTAACCTTTTTAGGATTTCTAGAATGAGGCCTTTTCTTTCTTCTTTCAGGTCCTTCTATGTCTACTCTTGCAGTTTCAACCTCTGTTACTTTTTGCTTATTTTTCCTTCCTTCTTGTGTTTTTTCAATATGAAAGACATGGATGACATCCATGATATTTTTCTCTGTAGAGTAAATCCCCACTAACGTATGTGAAAGTCATTCAACAAAATCCTGTAAAAATAAAATATAACATTTATGTGTTAAATAAAATTGAAAAATTAACGTGATACTAAAAATATTAAAGGATACAAAAAAAAAAAAAAAACTTACATAGCCTTTCTCCATGTCTTCAATGATGGATGCACATAATTTTGTAAAACATTCATCCTTGTTATAATTTCTCAATTTCAAACAATATCTAATCTTGATATAAATCATGGCTTGTTTGGCGAGTGCATAAACAATATCTATGTCTGGCACCAAACATATATCTCGTAACAAGTCAAGTGGATGATAATTCCATTGCACATGTTTAAACTCAACACAATACACATATATATTTTCTCCATTGTTGTCTTGTTTGTCTTTAACAAACCAAGAATATTCTCGTTTGTTTTCACCTTCCACAATTTTCTACTCTCTAACATTATTCATTTCCTTTGACAACTGAGGTGTTGTGCTATCAATTTCTTGCCTTGCATTCATGGAGGTCCCAATTGCAATTTTGGATGTCATTATTGCAGGTTGTGGTCTAGATACATTCACAAATAATATATTTCCTGCCATTTTTCCTATATGAAAAAAAAAATTAGGCATTTAACATCATAATAAATTTAAAAAAAAAACATTGACTATGACAACTAAGTTAAAAAAACAAAAATGACCCATGAATTCACTTGGTGATGTCAGGACTAAGCCTTGGCCTATGGTGGGTAAGGAAATGTCGGACATCGCCCCGACTTACCCCGTGGCCAATTCATAGTCCACATTGGACAGGGAATTGGTCGTGGGGGATGCCCTTGCGACCCCTTGGGCGCACCCAAGGCTTGGTCACATGGACTACCCCCCATGGCCAAGCCATGGGCATGCCCATGGCTTGGTCGCGGGTTTGGCCCCCTGTGGGGTTGTGCCTTGGCTGCAAGGGGCTATGGCGATGCCCAACATTGCCCCAACCCTCACGTCCAAGCCCTAGCCATGACCAAGGCTTGACCGCGGGGCCCAACCCCCCAACAGCTAAGTCATGGCCCCCGTGTCATGACTTGGCCACTGGGGGGCTGGCCCCCATGGCCAAGTCACAGCCTCACAGGATTGTGGTCGTAGGGGGGTTGGGGCGATGCCTGACATCCCTCCAAGCACCCCAATAGGCCAAATACTGGTCTTGCGTGGGAGGGCATTCCGCCCACTAGCTACCATGGGCCAAAACTATAAAATTTTCACTAGAAAACAATAAAAAACATAATTTTTTTAAAAAACAATACCTAAATTTTCCTTTTTTTTTCGAAAAATTCTAACAATTTTGTTAAAATTTATTTGAAAAAGGTCTCAATTTTTTTTTAAAAGTTGTGATTTTTTTAGAAAAATTAGAAAACATCTAAAAAATTTTAGGGTTTTTTATAATTTTCACATGAAAAAACCTTATGTGATTCAAAGATGATCTTGTAAATGTTTTTTTGGTAAATAGTAAGAATTCAAAAAATAACTAACCTCTGAAATGCTAGATTCTCCTCGAATGTCTTCTCGATGTTTTTCCCTTTTAGATTGCTCCAAAATATTTAACGAATGTTGTCCAATATTTCACACAATGTAAAAAGACAAAACAAGATTTTGTATATATAACACAAATGATATAAATTACTATTAAGTATAACGAATGTGGGATAAATAAAAAAGAAGAAAATTGTCTACATATATACCTAAAATTATATGGATCTTCACTAAGTTTAATGAATGTGGGATAAATAAAAAAAACATGAAAGATATTGTAATTAACAAGTAAATAACGAAATAAAAGAGTAAAAGTTATTTTTTATTTTGAAGGGAAAATAATAAAGGAAAAAANGGGGGGTGGGGGGGGATTTTGGAGGGAAAAGTTTATTCTGCAAGTTATAAGATTGTCATTGGGAGAGTGAGAATTTGTATCATTCTATGTTCTTAGTGAGAAGTGATGGCTTCATCAGATAAATAAGATTTTATTTCTAAGGCATCAACAAATTGTTCGTATACCTCTTCTTGTTGGGCTAGCAAATGCGATGGGAATGCTTGTAATGTAAATGAGGAGTTGTATTTTTCAGCTAGTCAGAAGTTTGATCATAGTGCAAGAAATGTTATTTAGCATGTTCATCAAGAAAACCCTAAATTAGAGAACTTTGAAGGCACCAATGATAAAGAGGAGGAATGATGGTTATCAATTTGTTCAACAGTTTAATAGTATTGAAAATAATCAAAATGCAGGTCGAAGTGGAGACTGTGATCAGAGTTTAAATGATTGGCATGATAATTTTTCTCAAAGTGAGGATTTTCAAGGTACTGATGAAGATTTAGAAGGCACCAATGAATATGATGAAGAATTTTCCTCAAGTGGAAATTTTAAAAGTAGTGAAGATGATTATGGCAATGGTGGACACTCTTTCCCGAGTGCGGAATTTAAAGGCAACAATGTTGGTGATGATGATTTTCCTCCAATTGAGGATTTTCAAGGTACCGATGAAGATTTTCCTCAAAGTGAGGATTTCCAAGGCACAAATGAGGATGATGAAGAATTTCCCTCAAGTGGGGATTTTAAGAGTAGTGATGATGATTATGGCAAAGGTGGACACTCTTTCTCGAGTGGGGAATTTAAAGGCAACAATGTTCGTGATGATGATTTTCCTCAAAGTGAGGATTTTCAAGGTACCGATGAGAATGATGAAGATTTTCCTCAAAGTGGAGATTTTCAAGGCAGTAATGAGGATGATGAAGAATTTCCCTCAAGTGTGGATTTTGAAAGTAGTGAAGATGATTATGCCATTGGTGAACACTCTTTCCCAAGTAGGGAATTTAGAGACAACAATGTTGATGATGATGATTTTCCTCCAAGAGAGGATTTTCAAGATCTGATGAATATTTTCAAGGCACTAAGTAGGATGATGAACAATTTCCCTCAAGTGGGGATTTTAAAAGCATGAAGATGATTATGTTAATGGTGGACACACTGTTGATGATGATTTTCCTCCAAGTGAGGATTTTGAAGGTATTGATGACGATGATGGAAAGTTTTCTCCAAGTGAGGATCTTGATGGCATTGATAGTCTTAAGGGTGATGATGAATTTCCTATTTTCATGGAAGATCCAATGACATTGATGAGGATGGTAATCATTTTTCTAGTGAGTTTGATATTCCTCTTATCAATGAGATTATCAATGAAGATGATGATGGACCAAGGAATGAAGATCATGTTCTCAATCATTCAACTACAACAAATCAAGTTGATCGACATTCTCTTGTTCAATCTCCTAACAATGTTTTGCTTGATATTCCTTCTGGAGATGAGGAATTCCTTCTAGTGAGGATGATGAAATAGTGGAGACATTGCAAAGAAACATTGTGTCTGGGAGTAAGACTAGACCTTTTTATATCAATCCAAATCATTCTAGTCATACAAGGTCTAGGAAAAAAATTCCCACTAAATCAATTTCCATAAGTGAATTGATTTCAAGTGAATGTTGTCAAACAAATTGTTTGAAAACATGGACTACATGTATGCCTTGAATAAAAGGAAGACATATTTGTCAATGAATAAGAACATGCAAAATTCATATTTTATGGGTTGCATGATATCCACCAAGACATGATATGATTATCACATTGAGAATCTTTTACTTCGCAAAAACGATTTCAAAAAAAATCACTCAATTGGTAATCTGCATCTATCAAGAATCCAAACAACGTTGGAAAATATCCTTCATTTTATTCAAAGGTACATCATGGACGAGAGAGTGGGTCATTAACAAACACTACATTGTCATGGATGTGTGACTTCTTTTACAAACATGGAGAGTGTATGCCAAATAGAGACACAAAGATAATTTCTCAATGAGGGAAATCTAGAAATTGTACAAAGAATATGATGAAGGTGTTGAAAGAAATGGTAATTTGATTACATATGCATATTTTACAAGAAAATGAAAGAAACAATTCAACAATGTTTGTATTCCTAAGAAATCAAGGATGGGGATTTGCAATATATGTGCTACACTTAAATCAAGAAGAGATAAATCTGAAGGGGTAGAAAGAGGCATGTATTTAGTATTTTATTTTTTTTGTAATTGAATAGTTATCAACTATGAAAACATATGATCAATATTTTCATTTTATGTCATGTGCAGATTTCGTAGTCAAAGCACTTCAAGAACATCAGAATCAACAATCAAGTGAAAGGAAAAAGTTGTACAAACATCGAAAGAAGTGTTATGATGCTCCAAACAAATATTTAGGTATGATAATTTATGGCATGGACCAGAAGAAAACACTTCTACATCTTGTTTGTACACCAAAAAATTTACAAGAAGAGAATTTCATTCAGTTTCACTTGGTTGGTTGTATGGTTTTGAATGGAAAAATGTGTCCAAGGGTTTACTTCACAGCTCCAAATATTCATAATGATGCAAATATGACCATCGCCATAATTCATCATGTTCTCACTCAATGATCTAGAAATCTTCCCCAAGTTCTCTATCTATAGTTGGACAACACTGGTCATGAAAATAAAAATCAAATTGTGTTTGGATATCTAAGCATGCTTGTTGAACTGAGAATCTTTCAAAAGGTGAAAGTTGGTTTCCTTCTTGTTGGACACACTCATGATCATATTGATTAAATGTTCAATCATTTTTCAGTAACATTAAAGAGGAAAAGTGTTGGAAGCCTACCATCATTGATTGAATGTATTAATAAAGCATACATTCTAGATCATGTTTTTCATATATTAGAAGAAACTATTGACATGCAAAGATTTATTCATGGATCGCATGGTGAAGAAAAATGAATTAAGAAGCTTAATGACATTAGTTTCCAACACCAATTTTGTTTCAAATAAGTTGATGGGAAAACACTTATATGGGGAAAGCAATATTCAACTACCGCAGAATGGGGGCCTTCATCAAGGTTAGCATTTTTTAAGTTTATTCCAGATTGTCCAATATTTGCATCAAACTTATTTTTATTACAACCAGTTGCTGAAATCCATAATGCGCAGAGGCATAACCGAGTTGTATATTATTCTAAATGTCTGGAAGAAATAAAAAAGGTCCATTAAAGATACATATGAGTACTTTGATGTTTTTTATTATGTTTCATGGGAGTCTTTTTTCAATGGTTAAAGTGACATAATTTCAAGCTCAACAAATGAAGATACATTTTTGAAGACTCCATTTAATTGGCCAAAAAATATGCCAAATGAATCGAAAGAAAGAAACATTGTTGAACAACAAGAATCTAAAGGTTCTATTGAGTTTACATAAGCATAGGAAAGAGAAATGTATATTGGTTCTCAAAGGTCACGTGCACAACATGAAGCCGTAGAATATCTTTATAGGGGTTCAGTACATGGTATAAAGGAGGTTAGCATGATTGCAGTCTTAGCGACTGAAAATCCATATGGTTATCCATTATGGATTGCAAAGGTTATAAAGATTGAGAAAGAAAATGAAGATGTTATTGCAATTGAAACACATTGGTATGCAACATGTACACACCCTGAGATCCTTGTCCCAAGGTTGATCATTGCTTGAGAAATTTGAAGCATTTGTTTCCCTGTTCTTCTACCTTTCCTATGATGAGAAAGAATCTTCACTTGCCTTCCTAGGTTGTAGGGGAAGTGGACATTGGTTGACTATATTCCCTTGTTTATGACACCACCGAAATCTAAAAAGGACTCCTTCATAGTCCAGCCTTTGCTTGAAGTTCCTTCCTCCTACCACAAGTTCCAGATCCTTTTCCAAACCTCCCCTTAGGTTTTCCAAAACTAGAATTCACTCCACTACACACTCATCCGAGGCCAAGAAGGACATGTCTGCATCTTAGAAACTACCCAGAGAATTCCCGATCATTTTAAATATCTCCCTTGACCAGAACTCCAACGGGAGACATGGGAGACAGACCTAAATGGGAACAACATCCATCCACTCCTTTCCTTCGTCAAACAACAACATCCATAGCTTGAAGAGAAAAGGGATTGCATCCATGCAACATGGTGTGGAAAGGATGTGATTTGCATCCTCAATATTTTCCCATTTGAATACAGACCATCCTCGAGAAAGAACCTTGACTGCAGGCACATACCTAGATGACTCAACTAGAGGGAAGCAACCCAATCCTTTAGAGTTTTCGCGTTGAATCGACGTCCCCGAGCGTTCCCAACCACTTTCGCAGAGGAAAAATCCAGAACCTGAACAATAGTAATGTCCTCACCCAAGACCAGTCTTGTTGGGTCGTTCTTTGGATTAACACACTTATTTTTCCTTTTGCGATCACTGAATAGTTGGGGTTGAGAGCTTGGTTGTGGCTCTGACCCGACTGAAAAGAAACCCCCTGGAGACCCAGGAGGATCCTCTCTTCTTGAAATAGCTGGCCCTATCGGCTAAGAATGGACCAACAAAGAGTCAGTGAACTCGACCAACAAAAGGGGATCTGAAAAACCCCTTTGTGGGCTTTTGTAACCTAGAGCCTCTCCCACTGCAGAAAATCCAGAATGAGGGCTCCAAACTAGGGATAAGAAAGCAGTATGTCACCTTCGCTAAGAAAACCTATATCTTCTTGACCTTGTGGCTCCCAAATGTATTTTGTCAAAGGAGCTTCAACCCACATAGAGAAAGGATAAGCACGAAAAGATTCTCCAGCCGAAAAAAATCCTAAATTCGAATCCTATCCCTCTTTTATACCACTAGGAGCATATAAGGCGAAAGATGGATTGGTCCCAATGCAAAGAGAAAACCCTGCTAACAGACTCGAGGAGGAGACAATCCCTACTAACAACCCTAATCTGTTGTCGGCCCCTAAAGGAAACATGTCGAGACTATGGTTTGATCGAGTTCCAACTAGAGACCCCTATATATCTACACCCTCCATTGGGTCCCAACTATAGTCAATAAGCTCCACCTCCTCCTCCCAACCGCCAAGAGAATGTTGCATCCCAATCTCTTAACCACCTGCACACACAAGAAATATCCCCTTGACTGCTACGTCCCAACCCTCACCAGTCTTAGGGTTTCCACAATCCGAACCCATCTACACATGTCCTATATATATAATTAGTTAAGTTAATAAGTAATTATTTTTATAACAATATAAAAATAAAAATATATAAAATTAATTATATGAAAATTGATATATACTTTTTAATTTTTAAAAATTAAAAGTTATATCATTAAAATAAGTAATATTTTTTTTTTTTTAAATAATAGTCAATAATAATATGTAAAAGTTGTAATATGATACTTTTAGAAAATTCCACATTAAATATATTTAATTTTGTAAATAACATGTATATTTAATTTCGTAAATAATATGTAAAAGTTGTAATATGATATTTTTAGAAAAATCTATATTAAATATATTTAATTTCGTTTTTTTTTTTTTTTAAAGACAAAATTACATTCTTGTGTCTTATAAATAATTTCTTTTACCATGAGAAAACGAAAGGAGTGAAATTTTACCATGAGAAGATGAGAGGAGTGAAATTTAAAGATTTTGAAATTTATTTTTTATTTTCAAATATTTCAATCTAATAAAAATGATTAAATATTCAAAAAATTGGATGTATAAGTTTTCAGTGATGCTTAACTTTTTGGAAATTGCATTGTGTATGAATTTTTGAAACGTCTAATGCCCACTCAAATTATTGGACATTTCAAAAACTCACACATAGTTCAATCTCTAAAAAGTTTGAGCATCTACATTCAAAAGGTTTATAAAATTTATGATATGAAATTGAATTAATGCAAAGAGAAAGCAATTTGATTTGTAAACGAAAATTGTGTTAAATAGGGATTAATTATATATCACTCAGAATCGGGGATGATTTTAAGGATGGAAATTTATTTTAAAATGTAGAAATCTTGGTGAATCTTATTGATCCTTCATATGCCAACTATAAATGTTTGGCGATATTTTTATAGAAATATTCAAATTTCTAAGGATTTTATATAGTTTGTATAAAATTTTGGTGATTTGTAAGGTAAAATAATTTTATCCTATAGAATTTGGGCGAATCATTTTTAGAATAGCGAATCTTATTTTAGAAAAAACCATGGAAAATTAGCCCATGAGCAAAATTTAGCCCCTAAAATCATCCCTGCTCAGAATTAAGGCTTTTTAATAAATATAATTTGGAATAGTTCTACATAAATTATGTGAATGAGAAGTTTAAGAAGTTAACTCAATATGTATGTGAAAGAGAAGTTTAAGGAGTTAATTCAATCGATTATGGTTAATGTTATTAATCATTTGACTAATTCCATAATATCAAGAGTCCAATTCTAATCCCTTGGATGAGATGTACTAGTCTATATCAACATATTTACTAAAAATATCATTTACAAATGTAGAAAAACATCTCTTAAATACTTTATAAATATTTATAAAAAAATACTATGTGACTAAACATCTATTCAAACTTAAAAATATATACATAATTTAATTACCATGGTAAATAAAATAATAAAATAATATTAATCTCTAAAGTGTTAAATAGCTCTCTAGTAATATATACAAATACATAACACCAACATAAAATGTCGATATAATTGATTAAGATGCGCACACACCATTAGTGAACAACCTTTGAGTCGCATCCCTAGGAAGTAATGGTGAGAAACATATCTCTCGAACAACATTAAAAAAAAATAGTCTAGAACAATAACATTGAGTGTCCGAATGCATTTAAATTGTTAAAATGATGTCATATTTAAAAGATGTCATTAGGTTTTGTAATATAACATGGACTGTCCGAATGCATTTAAATTGTTAAAATGATGTCATAAGGTTTTCTTATATTACAAGTGAAAATTCGTTATATGTAAAGTTACATAAGTTAAAACGTTTTATAATTTTATTTTATTTTTAAATCAAAAGTGCAAATAAGTTATATGTAAAGTTACATAGTTTAAACATTTTATAAATTAGTTATATGTAAAGTTACATAGTTTAAACATTTTATAAATTAGTTATATGTAAAGTTACATAGTTTAAACTTTTATAAATTGGTTTTTTTTTTTTATCAAAAGTGGTTATATGTAAAGTTACATAGTTTAAACATTTTATAAATTGGATCTTTTTTATCATTCAAAGTAATAGATAGGAAGGGAAATTTATATTTTTTTATTTGAGATTAAGCAATGATCCTTTTAGATTAATGGAATTGTAAATATCATATGTTAACATTGCACAATTCAATTGTAATAATGATATTTGAGAGTGTTGAATTTACTTTTGCATTAAAAACAACATTTTTATTAACTTAAAATCTCAATTTTAACAAAAATTGCCTAACCAAACTATGATGACAACAAACTTAAAAAGATCAACATAAATGTTTAGTTATCTTCTATGTCTAATCTGATCCGGATTTTATGAGCAGAACGAAATGAATACAGATTATTAACAGGTGCTTAACACAAAATAACAGAGATACAGTAAAATTGGTTTTCTATTCAATAACGAAATAAGCTGAAACTGTAAAATGCAGCGGAAACAAGCTTGCTGGAATGGTGGTGGCTTATCTCTGAGAATAGATGTGACCGCAGCGCGCATTCGCAAGAAGAAGGTTACAATGAGGCTCTGAAGGCCTTTTTACAATAAGCAAGAATGCCCAAGACCCTAGACATCCAAAAACCTAACCCTAGGAGATAAAGCACCAAAAGTCATGTGGGCCCCGTTTGGGTAAGTTAGTACATCAACTTCCCGGGGTCGTAACTTTTGCATACGATCTCTGTTTTAGGCGTGTGATAGCCCGTTGGAAAGGTATCGTCGAGGAGGTTCATTTTTGGGGCTCAATTATGCCTATGGATATCATTTAGGAGCTCTATCCCGAAAAACCTTCATTTAGGCCCTCAAAATGGCCCCAAAAGTTAAAACTACTAAAAATAGTAAATTGCCAAAATTGTCAGAAAACTGTTTTGAGCCAGTTGGAAAAGGTGGGTGGCCACCGATATCCATCTGGATCATAACCCCATGTAAGATATTAAAGAGAAAGGAAAAAGACTCCATTGAGTCTACAAGGAATATGTGTGTCCGTGAGCATCCAAGGCATTTATGTGCATAATTGAGTGTCTCCCTAATCTTTACAAGGGTAGCTATAGGATATTGATTAGTCAAGAATGTATTTTAATACACAAAGTTATGAAGTGAAAAAATAATATAAAAAAAATGTAGCTTATGTTTTGTATATAAACATTAAGCACGGTAGTATGTAAATGTTACGAAGTGAAAAAATCATATAAAAAATTGTAGAGCTTTGTATATGCTAGTTTGGGTTTAATGCCATGAGAATATACTTTCGACAAAAAGGTAGTGAACAGAGAAATCTTATTGTGAGTTTGCCTCCCTGCATCATTTTTGCATATGTGGGACCATAACATATTGAAATATTTTGTTAACAATTTCATGATGATTATGACATTCAATAAACAATTCACGAAGAGCATCATGTCACAATGTTTTTGGGACATGTGTATCATACACCTTGCAGTTTTGGAGTAGAGCAATTACCTCAATAAATGTTGAGCGATAGAAAGCAATGAATGTAGTAGTAGGAAATTAACGTTGAGTAGTAGTAGCAGTAGCAAGCAATTAATGTTGAGTAGCAACAGTTGACCAATTAATCGTTGGTGGTTTACAACTTGTAGAATTGGAAACCATAAATGGTTTATAGTTATGTTATGCATATTTATTGAGTGTTTGGGTTGAATGTATAGTGTTAGTCTTTTAACTTACTATTATGTTGTTGAAATTTATTGAGAACCTTTATGTTGTTGAATACTCCTATTGAGAGTACAAAAAAATTGTAATGTATTGTAACCATTTGTTAGTCGTTAAATAATACATTGAGTATGCTTTTGAGTGTGGGTTTTTTTTCTTGAAATTTTTCTCCCCAGAAAATCAGTGTTTAATGGTTGTATGTTTATGTGTTGTTTATCACTACAATCGCGTTTATTTAGTTTTTTGCACATTTATATCTCATTGATTAGTGTAGGAAGTGTATTCTACACCTCTACTTTTTTTTTCTTTTGATAGTAGAGCTTGATCACCTTGAATCCAAGGTGTTAAGGACGAGGTTTTTTTGTCTAATCTTGGTTTGAGAGGGAGCTTGTGCAAAATGAATTATTCTTACAAGGAAATGGAAAGCACATCTGGATTAGAAATGGAGGAGCTTACTTATACTACTTTGAGCTATGAACTCAAGATGGAATATTTGCTCATAGATCAAGATATATGGGTTGCAGTATTTAGAACCAAACCAACTAACATGAAAGATGAAGAGTGGATAGGGATGGAGAGAAAGGTGAGAAGCCTTATCAGGTTTTGTTTGGATAATTCGGTGTTATTGAACATTTTTAAAGAAAAAAGTGCCACAAGTTTCTATAAAAAGTTGTGGGATTTGTACTAGGCTAAATCCCTAGTTAATAAACTTTTTATGTGGAAAAATTTGTTTGCCTTGAGAATGGTTGACAATGATTCTGTTATCGAGCATTTGAATGTATTTAATACTATTGTAACCCAATTGATCTTGGTTGGAGTGAAGATAGATGAGGAAGATCATTGTATGACCCTTTTATGTTCTTTTTCAGATTCATGAGACAACCTGATAATGGTCATTGAAAGCACTATAAATAAATTGGTGCTTGAGGAGGTTGTGGCTTCTTTACTCTCAAAGGAGGTGAGGAGGAAATCTTCTAAATCCACCAATGAGGTATTCATTGTTCATGGAATATAAAAGGAGAAAGGCAAGGAGAGGGAAAATGGCAGATCCAAACCCATGGGATACCTTGGTCTTCTATAAATTCCAAGCCAAAATGTTTGAACTATGGCAAAGTTACACATTTCAGAAGACTTTGCAAGGAAAAGAAAAAAATAATAATAAGAAGGAAAAGAATGATTTTGATGATGAGTCTAAAAATATTCTTAGGAGGATGGTGGAGATGTATTTTTTGTAGCTTTGGCAACCCATGTAGGGCAGAGTGTGTGGTTGATAGGCTCTAGAGCTTCCTTCCATATGACTTCCCATAAACACTAATTTTCAATGTGTGAAAAATATGATGGTGGGATGGTTAATACCCTTTGGCATGGTTAAAAGAATTTGGAGATTCCTTCCATATGAATTCCCATCGGGACTGGTTTTTAATGTATGATAAATATGATGGTGGGATGGTATACCTCTGTGGTGACTCTCCTCTCAACACAATTGGTCATGGTAAATTCTTAATTAGATTCCTTGATGACAAAGTGAAGGGGATCAATGGAGTTTTGCACATTCCAAGTTTGGCACAAAACCTACTATCAATAAGAAAACTTATGATGCAGGTGTACAAGTTGCTTTTTTTTACAAAGGGTGTAAGATGGTCCAAGGAGATATGGTGCTCGCTAAGGGTGTTCATGTGGGTATGTTGTTCCCACTTGATGTGTGCATTTCTCAATGTAATAGTGCTTTAATTTATGTAGCAAAGAGATCTATATAATCTACACCTTTACAATGAAACACTATATACACTTTTGATCATCATGCTTTCTAGGTACCTAAATGAGCTCTTGCTTTAGAAAGACATTGTAGAGAAGACAATGTTATGGCACCAAAAATTGGGCCATACAGGGGAGAAGGGCCTACATGACTTGAACAATAAAAATCGTGTTGATGGATTGAATGATTGTTCTCTTGAATTTGATTTTCATGATCATTGCATATATGGGAAATAGAACCAAAAATTGGGCCATATAGGGGAGAAGGGCCTACAGGACTTGAACAATAAAAATCGTGTTGATGGATTGAATGATTGTGCTCTTGAATTCGATTTTCGTGTTCAATTTTATTCTAGTTCTCTCAAATATTCTAAGTTGTTGGACTTAATTTATTCTAATATATTGGTTTTGTTAAGGTTGAAATCACGGAGGTGGGTAACACTTTCATGACAATCGGATCTCCAAAATTCCGAAAAACGTGTTTTCGGCCAAACTAATATTATTTTTCGGCTGAAAGATATTTTTTTCGGTCGAACTAGTTTTCGGCCGAAAAGTGGATCGTCAAATCGAACGGTACATTGACGACACCCTCGATTTTCATGTAAAAATTTAGTCAGATGGATTTTTTCCATCCGGCAATATGTTTTCGGCCGAAAGATATTCCGGCCGAACCATTCTTTCGACTGAAATATTATTCGGCCAAAATATATTTTGACCAAACAATCTTTCGACTGAATAATCTTTCGGTCGAAAGAGTGTTTATATATCAACCACACGTCGATATTGGAATGTTTTTATAACTTTGTTGGCGTAATAGAGCGTTAGTGTGCGCCTGTGTGCGTCTGTGAGCCTGCGTGCATCTGTGCGTCTGTGTGCGTATGTGAGTGTGGGCGTGTTTGTGAGTCAGAGCATTTGTGAGTCTGAGTGTTTGTGAGTCTGAGCGTTTGGGCATAGAGTTCTGTGAACGTTTAGGCGCAGAGGTCCGTGAAAGTTTGGGTGCATAGGTTGTGTTGGCGAAACGGTCGTAGGGGTGGCACAACGGTTGTGTTGGCGAGCGGTCGGCAAGTTTCAGGTATTTATCCAAGTTTTTGTTTTAGTTTTTAATTTTTAATTTTAAGTTGTATTTTATTTTTGGTTATAGTTTTAGTTTTAGTTTTTAATTTTAAGCTTAGTTTTAGTTTTAGATGTATTTTAATTTTAATTTTAGTTTTAGTTTTTATTTTCTTAGAAATTTAATTTAATTTTTTAAATTAAAATTTAGTTAATTAGGTGGTCGAACAGGGCAATGTCGTGGGCACGCCAACAGTTTGGCCATAGGGCTAGGCCCTCACGGCCAAGTCACAGTCCCATGGACTGTGACTTGGCCGCAAGGGCCTATCCCTGTGGCCAAGCTGTTGGCGTGCCCACTGCATTGCTCTATTCAACTTAGGCCCACAACATTACAAGTAAAAATTTATAATATTTTTTTTTTCAAAAAGAAAAATATCTTTAAATAGTTAATAAAATAAATATGTTCCCAAGAGGACATTACAACTTAAATTAGCCTGACTATTCAGTTAAATTAGGACATTACAACTTAAATCTGTTCAGTTCATGACTGTTCCCATCAATTAACCTTCACCAAAACTTTTCTAAAGCCAAATACATCAGCAATTACCTTCATGTTAGTACCTTGTTTACAAAATTGTCAAAACACAAAAGAAACATTAACTAGTCTATTACAGTGAATATCCAGCCTGTCATTATCCCTTGTACCGGTATTCTTTATCTTGTAGACACTTTTTCATAGTTCCCTGTAAGACTATCTGTGATTTTTGTAAAAAAAACACCTTCCTCATCCAACTGTAGTGCTTCCTTGGACATCTGATCTGTAGCCTTGTTATATGTTCTGTAAATTTGTTGTGCTTTTAGTTGAATAAAACTTCCACACAGTCCTGATTTTTTCCATCCATGGCTACAAAGTGAGTACCTGTAAATTATTATCATTATTGAACCAGTCAATAATGAACTTTGAATCACCTGCCAGCATTAATCTTGTAACCTTCAATACATTTGAAAAATACAATATGCACCATAAGGCTAACAGTTCTCCTTTTGTATTTGTCCCATACCCACAGTTCATTTTCATATTGAAGTTCCCTACAGCTGGACATTTTAAAATAGACCATGCCCCGCATTTTTTGCCCATGTCCTATGAGGCTCCATCAAAGAACCCTACTGCATAATCCCAATCCAAACAAGGAGTTCTATCGATCCTTAAGTTCTTTAACTTCTAGACAGGTTTGTATTATCCCAAGGCCTATAGGATGCAAGTACACACTCTGCCCAGGCTAGGAAACGTATTTTCAAATATAATTATATTTCTGTGTTTCCATAATATTTACTTGTGGTATTATGACATTTTAGAAGTGTGTTACACACTCTGCCCAGGCTAGGAAACATATTTTCAAATATAATTATATTTTTGTGCTTCCATAATATTTACTTGTGGTATTATGACATTTTAGAAGTGTGTCAATCCACTTTATTTTGTGAGTATGTTACATCACATAATTTAGTATATACCATAGTCTTGTTCTCAACATATGCCCATATTACTAAAAGTAAAAATTC
>ML789088.1:109213-182082 GCA_009831015.1 Picea engelmannii | reverse complement strand
CGCAGCATATAAAAGATAAGCATAGAAAGAAGCAAACATACAAAGGCACAATATCAACAGCACACAGAGATCAAACACATCCATGGGATTGAACTAAAAGCTCTTCCTATTAATTCAATGGTTGTACATGGAGGTTCTTCACAGACTCTCTGTTCTATTCTCCTTGGCTCCTATATGAATGAATGAATGATCCTACAATGATACAAGGGAGGGTGTCTATATTCTGTTTTCCCTCTCTAAAACTAAAACTGTCTAATCTACAGCTACTTTCTATCTACCGCCTTAATTGAAATTAAGTGCCTTCCTATCTGTAACATAATACAAGTGCGCCTGGCTTTAAATGCCTTTAGTAAGCGGCGGCGCAACAATACCACAGTGAAATAAAAATCAAAAAAGGTTTGCTGGCTTGTCCAGCTGTACAGTCTCTTTCTCCTCGCGCTGGTTCGCATGATGTATTGCGGATGCTCCTGCATCAAAATTCATCTAATCAATATTTAATTTAATATGCTTGGCTTTTTAGTCAGTAACTTAATGAATTTCACTTTTTTTAGTCTCTTGATATGGCTTCTTTACCAAATTCAACACTCACTTGTCTCCCACTGTGGTGGTCTTTTTCAATTTTAGTGACCCTTTGACTAAAGGAATAATTATAACGAATAATTCATTTTGGATAATAAAGTCTAATATAGAAATAAAAGAGTCTTAGATGGGAACTAATTATTATAACTTCATATAATATTTAAAGATGGGAACTAATTATTATCTCATTGATGATATTTATAATCATATAATATAACTTCAAATTGACAATATATTAATTAATTAATTAATAACCTAGACATTAGCAACTAGTAACTAATGTGTTTATTGAACCATAATATTGTATGTGTGTTGGATATTTAGGCATAGCTAGCACACACATATCTCATATCAATATCAAGACGATAATAACAAGCGATGTTCCTAATGTAATTTTTAAAATGTTAACAACTAATAATGCAAACAAATAAATAAAGTTAATCATCGAGCTCCCTTTAAACCCTTAATTCCATCTCGCATCGCCCATCCCTTCCTTTGTTGAAATATGTTGGAGTTTTGACAATATTTAACTAACTCTAGAGATAATCCAAATGCGAAATCTTCAAACCTTTTGACCTAATATATCTAATAGACAACTGGTATTAGTCATCACATTACTATTTGTAGAAATAGGCTTCATTACCACCATAAATTTTGTGACAATTAAGAATCACTCAAAATCATCTTCTTTTTAATATCAATGCATCATTAAAACTCACATTACTATGTTTACAATAGGTTGTGATGCACTTACATTTGAAATTATTGTCATGATTACTCTCAATACAACATTTGCACCATAAGGAATAAGGAATATATATGTTATAAGGAATATATATGCTATCTTAGTGGATTGAACAATGTTCAAAGAATATGCACATGCTATTGAGTTAATTTTGGGTAGTTATCCACTCAATGTAGAAATCGCTTAGTTTATAGTACACAATTAGGTCCCTTTATGTAACTTTAGGTGACCATAAAGTATTGCACAGTTATGTATTTAGTTCAACCATATCCACAACTATCCAACAATTTGTCGTTAAATCTTTCAAGTGATCCAACTATACAATATAACAATTGCATAGTTAATCTGTTATATAATATAACACTATCCAATATGTGATTAGATAAGAGTGCACCACTTAGTAAAGCAAGATTTCTTATGTGCCCAGATTAAAGGCATAGCAAGTTTATGTGCACCACTTACTAAAGATTTCTTATGTTATTAGTGGGTGCGTGAGGTTATGAATAATGGATCCAACCCCAGGGTACTTTTAATATGCACATGCTATTGAGTTATTTTTGGGTAGTTAACCACTCAATGTAGAAATCTCTTAGTTTATAGTACACAATTAGGTCCCTTTATGTAACTTTAGGTGACCATAAATTATTTCACAGTTATGTATTTAGTTCAACCATATCCACAACTATCCAACAATTTGTCACTAAATCTCTCAAGTGATCCAACTATATAATATAACATTTGCACAATTCAAATGTTTTATAATATAACATTATCCAATCTGGGACCAGACAAGAGTGCACCACTTAGTAAAGCAAGATTTCTTATGTGCCAATATTAAAGGCATAACAAGTTGTTGTGCACCACTTACTAAATATCTCTCATGTTATTAGTGGGTGTGTGAGGTTATGAATATAAACTCTTTGTTTTGGGGATTCAAATGCATTGCATTATATGTGATCTTTGTCGATCCAAGCATAGGTAATTTTTAAGGGATCTTAAAGAAATGTTCCAACCATAGGGAACTTTTAATGATTCATAAAGAAATGTTATAAGGAATATATATGTGGTCTTAGTGGATTGAACCATGTTCAAAGAATATGCACATGCTATTGAGTTATTTTTGCGTAGTTATCCACTCAATGTAGAAATCCCTTAGTTTATAGTACACAATTAGGTCCCTTTATGGAACCTTAGGTGACCATATAAAGTAAATTTCATAGTTATGTATTTAGTTCAACTATCCAACAATTTAGCGTTAAATCTCTCAAGTGATCCAACTATATAATATAACATTTGCACAGTTCATATGTTTTATAATATAACATTATAAAATATGTGATCAGACAAGAGTGTACCACATAGTAAAGAAAGATTTCTTATGTGGATCCAACCATACAGAACTTTTAATGAATCCCCTTGCTTGTTGTTTTTTTGAATTGATTTCCCTTGGGGAACCCAAATTCTGATTTCAATGACTTCTTTGTGTAGGTTTTATTGATTATTATGAAAAGATTGTGGTTTTATATTTTGTCACTTATACCTTTAGTCATCAGTCCATGCCTGAGCAATCAGTCAGGAGACGAATCGACGGTCGTTACTTCGGTGTTTAAAGACCTATAGATTCAAATGCCCTGTTTTTTTATGCATGAATGATGAGTGAAGGATAAGAATTTTCCATGTTGTCTATGGATTGAGCTTACTTGTCTTTGAGTTGATTGATTCATGGTTGTATGTATAGTATTTGTGCCTTCTAATGAGCCAGTACCTCTATTGCTTGATTGACTAAAACTTCAATTTATCTCTACATTTTTAATTGCTTGAACTAGTGTACATATCTGCATTTTTTTTTATAATCTTTGCATTGTGGATAGATATTGAGGAGAGATGTCAACACGAGATTCTCCAAACATTCCTCACAAACGCTCTAGGTATTCTCAAGAAGGAAGAACCATAACTCCTTCTTCGACTGAGACTCCGAGTGAACAACAACAATCTCGTCAGATGAGATTTTCAAACGAGTCTGTATATAGATCAACTACAGAACCTGCTCAAGCCAGTGTTATGGATGCAACCTTCTTAGATAGGTTGCACATCGATACTCCTACACCTGAGAATGTAGGGAATACCTCTGGACAAGAGAATATTTTTGGTAAGTTTCTTAAATTTTGTTTATTTTTGTTGAATTTAATTGTATTTAAATTTATGTGAGGTTAAATCATGAACTTACTTTCAAATGTGTGTATAGACAATCAATTTAGAGCAAGGGCTGACAATGAGAGTGGTTGTCACAAAGATTCAAATGTGGGTGCAAAGGGTGAAGGTGGATTTAGGAGGCCGCGTTATCAAGAAACATAAGATTACACACCTACGTCCACCTATTCTTCAGATGTAGGTGATGAACTTCCCTGGGACGGGAATACTGAAACAATGACGCTTGAGCGATGCTCAGGTGTTAAAAAGAGGTTGGAAAATGATTTGTTGGTCTTGGAACTCCCTCAGGAGAGCAAACAAAGTTTGCAAATTGTTTTGCATTCAATGGAAAACTTTATGGATGCTTATCAAAAGATGGGGCCAACCACTGACAGTTTTGACGATCTAATGAGGCAGTGAAAGTCAGAGGTGATGGATTATGATAAATGGGAGACAGTAAAAAATAGAGTTACAAAAGAAAATGTCATTTCCATGTTCAATTTCAAGGAGAGCCCAAAGCGGAAGATGTTGAAGGTGCAATATTTTAAGCACCCTGACATTCCAGGAAATCTATATAACAGATTTTTGGCAACATATGGGAAATTGTTGTGGAACGATGAGGTTCCACATTATTTTACAAGACATTTTTTTGCAGATTTTTTCTTGCATATGCACCCTGATTACACTAGAATACCGTCCAAATATTATGGGACTAGTAAAGGATGTATATATGATCGCAAATGGGCATATCGAAGTGCGGCAGTGTCGAGGCCTCCACAACCTTTAGTACCTTGCCCAACAAGGGCATTTGCATC
Organism: Picea engelmannii; assembly: GCA_009831015.1. Lineage (NCBI taxonomy): Eukaryota > Viridiplantae > Streptophyta > Pinopsida > Pinales > Pinaceae > Picea > Picea engelmannii. The sequence goes on along the minus strand of ML789088.1, from coordinate 177,753 downwards.
ACTTTCAAAGTTGTAGGCTACATCAGAGGTTGACAAAGAGGCCAGGAGTGCAATCAGAAAAAATTTGGAAGCAATTTTTTATGGTGTTGATGTTGGCATGAACCGTCAGCGAACAGAAGCAAATTCTCAGGCCACATTTGTTTATAAAACATATGAGGATTTAGCTACAATGTCAGAAGAAGATGTTTTGGAGTATGAAAATTTTTCTGGGATGGTTGGAAGAAGGTCATTCAGAATGATAACCCGAACCGCATATTGGTATATGTTCTAGTTACGAAAACTTTGACGCATTTTCTGATAGTTTACTTCTAATTCTATATTTATATATCATTGTATAATTGAGTTGTTCTTGTCATTAATTGCAGTTTGGAGATATGTTGAATGAATATCTAGTAGGTAGGGGACCTGATTCGACAAGTCTAAATTTGGATGGGTTGAATCAAGTATGTGTTTTCTAATAATTGTTCAATTTCTGCTCTTTTGAATAAGAGATCAACAAAATTTATAATTTTGCATAATTGTGAACACATTGAATCCTAGATTTAGTTCTTAGTTGTGTTGTTCACAGATCCCTATTCCATCTCCTACTGCTTGGGCAGGTTTGTCTCAATTCTCATTGGGAGAGTTTGAAGAGGGTGGGAATTCACAGGTATCATTTAATGTCTTAAAATCATTTAAATTTAATGTGTTCTAATAATTTAAATTTAATTTTTTAAAATTTGAAATTTGAAATGTGTTATATAGGCTAATGTGGAGAAGAGAGTACCTAAGAATATGCTTTGGAGGGAGACTGGGATTGAGGAGGAAGCACCCAGATTTGGAAAGGATGTGTTCATTCAGGATGATTCATAAATGTATGTTTTTTACTTTTATCAAATTTTTGTTTTCTTAAATTTTTAGTTTAGCCTTTCATATTCAACGCCTTGATCAATTGTTTTGAAATATATAGAACCCCTAGATAAGTTTATCGTTGTCTTAAATGGTGTACATTCAAATTTATTTAAGGTTATATCATGATGAAGACCTAATTTTGAACTTGAACATTTGAATATTTGAGAACAGACTCTATCCCACATCAGAAAAGAGAGGGTTTCTAAATTTTCTTCGATTGCATTCCCTGCTTTCTTGTTCAAGAATGACATAGTATGGACATTTGTGTTTTCTACATACAACGAAGTGAATTCCTTCTTATCGGGGTATTGTTATTGCCAAACTCTTAACTAAATTGGTTACTAATCACAAAAATCAGCATTCAATTAGATTTACAAATAAGTTCATACATATTGTATGTGTGAGCTAGCTCACACATAACTTCAAAGAGCATTTCATTATATTAAATAATATGAATACATCTCATTTAAATGGTTTTTGAATAATGACTTAATATACATGTGCAGATTTGTGTTTTCTTTGTACATGCAAGATTATATGAGAACATCTATTCCACCGCAGAAAGAGAAGATGAGTATTTTTCGGAAGAATGGTTTTTAAAATGGATATTTGTGAACTTTTTTAGATAAAAAAAAAAAAAAAATTTAAGAATAGATTAATATGGAGATTTATGAGTCCTTTAGTTTGAAAGGGCATTGTGGAATTTGATCATATGACCACTGCAGAAGAAGAGAAAAGTATTTAATTGCTGAGGAGATTAGTATTTTATTGTTCTGTAAATATGATCAAATAACATCACCTGGAATGAGAATTTCTTAATGATTGGGGACCTTAACCACAAGGAGAATTTCACCTGAAGGATTTTGGACTTTATCCACACAGAGATAAGTATTTCATTGGAAGAATGACTTAATATGTCCAGATTTGTGAATTTTCTTCATACACTATATTTATTTTCAGATTACTATCTAACTCTAATTCACAATTTGTTTTACCAAGAACACAATAACATCACTTGGGATGGGAATTTCACCTGAAGGATTGGGACCTTATCCACAAGGAGAATTTTACCTAAAGGATTTGAGACTTTATCCATAAGGAGATAAGTATTTCATTGGAAGAATATCTTAATATGGAGATTTGTGAACTTTCTTCATTCACAGTTCTATATTTATTTTCAAATTATTATCCAACTCTAACTCGCATTTTTTTTTACCAAGAACATAATTTTTCTCTTTAAATTTTTTTAAAGATAAGATTTACAAATTGTTTAAATCATGTACTCTTAATTGGAGAGTAGTTCTATCTTAAATTTGTTTAACTGTGGTTGGGTATGTTATCATTTCTTATTGTTTTATTTAATATTTAGTTGTACAATATATATGCTAATATGTGTTATTTGTTTTTTTATTATTGTTTTTTATTGTTTTTTTTTACGATAACGATTAGAGGAATTATATTAATGGTGGCAAAGCCACAGATCGGTTACAAATGGCAGGGCTACACAGAGCTGCTGCCTACATAAGCTGAGAGACAATGCTAAAATTGCTAGAATCCTGGAAACATTACACATTACTCAGAATACATCTTGTTGATAGCTATTTCAGCGAGCCAGAGCAGCTTCGTGTCATTACATCTTCCCGCTGGTAGACATTTTTTTTCCTTTTGGTGACGACCTGCCATTCATTGCTTTGACCCTGGTTATGAATTTCCGGCTGAGCTTGCACTTCTTCTGCCTCAGCAATATCGGCCCAGCTTGAGACTTTCTTTGTTGGGCTTGAAACCTTGGGCAGAGCTGCTTCCGCTGGGTCTTCCCCCTTAACAGGTTCTTTGAGGACGGAGACGGATTCCCCTTCAGCTTCTGACGACGGGATCTTTGCTTCAGCTTGCTTCTCTGGTTGCGCTCCTGTCCACCAAGTGGGCCTTTGGTGTCGGAATGGTCTTCTTGTCCCGGATGACTTCTCATAATTCCGGGCTATGTGCCCTGTTTCAAAACAAACCCTACATCTGAAACAGAGGTTCTCGAAATCGATCTTCTGGGTCCAAGAGACGTTCTCTCCGAGGAGGATGATTTCTGCTAGGAAACCCTTGTTGAAGTCCATCTCTACACAGATCCGGGCAAAGGTGGAGTTGACTGGGGCAGCTTCAGGGCAATTGCAGAGATATTTCCCTATGCCATTTCCGATAGATTCAAGAGTTTTGGCCCCCCGGAAGTGCAGGGGGAGTGACGGGAGACGCACCCAGACCGGAGCAGTAGAAATAGAGGCCATGGCTGGATCAAAGTCCGGGGTCCACGGCTGCACGGATAGCCCTGCTCTGCCCCAGAACCACGGCCCGGAACTGGAAACCAAGTCTCTTTCATCAGAAGAATCAAAGATAGCTGTGAAAAAACCCTTCGCAAGGGGGCAGACTGTAATCTCACCCATAAGAAGCGGGGACCATTCGGAGTCGATCCAGGAACGAAGAGCAACCAGATTCGGCCAAAAGTCGTTAAACCTGCAAACCAGGGAGAACTTGCTGAGCTGAGAGGAATACTCTAGTACTTCCTTCGGCAACTGGATAGAAACTATCAGGGCTTCCACAATCGAAGTATTTGTAGCCGAGGAACCCCCGCGAAGGGAAGCAATATCTTTGAAAGTAGCTCGTCCCGCTCGGCCCAAAGGGGGACCTTGATCTGAGGGCGGACAACCCCCGTCGGGCTTGGCACCGGAGTTTGAAGAGGCGCATGCAGGAGCAGGGGAGGCGTCGGCCGCCATGGAGGACGCAGCCACGAGAGGGGGCACACAAGCCGCAGGTGCAGCCACGAGGAACTTCACAGCCGCCATTGGGGACTGCCCGGAGCGGGCTTGATGCCTGGATCGGGTCGGGAGGAGGCCAACGGGCCTGTGGAGAGCTGCAGGACCAGGCCGAAGCCCTAAAATCGAACCCTCGCCTTCTCTTCCGCCGCCGCTTCCTTTGCTTCGAGAAATTTTCAGCGTTCCCTCTCAACCTAACACGGTTATTATTGTTTTTTATTGTTACAGATGTCTAAATTATATTTGGTGGAAAATATGTTTACAATATATTTTGTGGGAAAGAGTATGCTGGAGGATGAGACTTAACTCTTTTGGTATGTATGTCAATTTTGTTTTAATTACAATTTTTGAATTCTGTATTATTTCGCATGTTTGAATTGTAAATTTTTAATTTTTGAAATTTTGATTTGCAGGTATGAAGTGTCTTGAAGCGATGGCTTAGAGTCCAGAATTTTGGAGTTAAATGTCTTAGTTTTTATTATCATCCTAAAATGGATGTGAAACTTATGTATTTTACAGTGTAACTATTCAGAATTTGATTATAATATATATTATATATATTTCATAATTTTGGAATTCAAAATAACAATTTATTGTCTCATATTTGATTTCTCAAAGTTGATAAAAAAAAGTGGCAAAGTTAACTAGTAATGAACTAATGCTTTGTATATTTTAATTTTTACAATGTATTAAATTAAGCATCAAACTCTTAAATATTTTTCTGCTATGTATTAATTTAAATGTTTCATTTTATGTTCACTATGGATCATAAAAAATATGATCAACTCTTAAATATTTTTTTGCTATGTATTAATTTAAATGTTTCATTTTATCAAAAATATGATCAAACTCTTAAATATTTTTCTGCTATGTATTAATTTAAATGTTTCATCTTATGTTCACTGTGGATCATCAAAAATATGATCAACTCTCAAATATTTTTTTGCTATGTATTAATTTAGATGTTTTGTTTTATCAAAAATATGATCAAACACTTGAATACTTTTTTGCTATGTATTAATTAAAATGTTTCATTTTATGTTCACTGTGGATCATCAAAAATATGATCAACTCTTAAATACTTTTTTGTTATGTATTAATTTAAATGTTTCATTTTATGTTCATTGTGGATCATCAAAAATATGATTCTATTGACTTATCAAATAATTTTAGTGACAGAATAAAAAAAAACAAAGGAAAGATAGGCATATGAGATCTGTTAAATAAATTGGTTACATAGATACACTTAACTAATAATAAAAAAACTAAAGGAAAAATTAAAGGAAATATAGGCATATGAGATCATAGATCTGCACTAAACTAAAGGAAAGATATATATATGGGATCTCTTAAATAAATTGGTTACATATATGCACTTAACTGACAAAAAAAACTAAAGGAAAAATTAAAGGAAAGATGTGCATATGAGATCATAGATCTACATTAAACTAATAAGAAAACTAAAGGAATGATACGCATATGGGATCTCTTAAATAAATTGGTTACATAACACTTAACTAATAAAAAAAACTAAAGGAAAGATATGCATATGAGATCTTAAATAAATTGGTTACATAGATGCACTTAACTAATAAAAAAAACTAAAGGAAAGATATGCATATGAGATCTGTTAAATAAATTGGTTACAATAAAAAACTAAAGGAAAGATATGCATATGAGAGATCTGTTAATTAAATTGGTTACATTTAGATGCACTTAACTAATAAAAAAAACTAAAGGAAAGATAGGCATATGAGATGTTAAAATTAATAAAAAAACACTAAAGGAAAAACTGAAGGAAAGACAAGCATATGAGATGTTAAAATTAATAAAAAAAACTAAAGGAAAGATAGGCATATGATATCTACTAAATAATAGAAGATAGACATATCTATTTAAGAATATATGACAACTTAGACAACATGTTAAACCATGCAAAACTTATTTGAGAATATATGGTAGTAAAAAACACTTTAAACATGCAAAACCTATGTTGATATGAATTGCACTAAAAAGAAGAAATTTTCATGATCTACCAATTTCCTTTTAGAAAACTTGTATTTGATTTTGGAATAAGGTAACCAATTTAGAATTCAAAGGAGGAGGTATGCATTCAAGCATTGTGTTTTAGCCATGCCAAAGAACAATACATACCCCTTGTACAACTCAGTTAACATGTATGAAAGAGAATTACATTAGGAAAATGATTTGCAAGCTATGGTATAGTATTATTCACATAAACTCACATTGTTGTAAGAGTCTTCACCTTACTTTAGGCAAGGTTGTATTAATATCCTTTTAACTTTGTTAGAGAAGAGATCTATTAATTACAATTTAATTCACTTGACTTTAGGCAAGGTTGTATTAATTTCCTTAACTTTGTTAGAGAAGAGATCTATTAATTACAATTTAATTTTAATTTAATTTTAGTCAAGTGTTATTACAACAAGTGAAAGAGATGTTTAAATTGTTTTTAGTTGTTACAATATTAGTTTAAAAAAAAAAAAAAATTAAACCACTTAAATAAGTCAATGCTCTCAAATCTAGGATAGAAGAGATGTTCAACTTTTCTTTGACTGGTGCAATAGTAATAAAAAAAAATTCTCAAGATAGAAGAGATCCAAATTAATTAGGTAATATTTATACAATAAAATCTTGAGATAGAAGAGATGGTCAACTCTTTTTTGGTTTGTGTGATAATGATAAAATAAAATGCTCAAAATGATGTGAATGTAAAATAAAACCTTAAAATGGAAGAGATGATCGACTCTTCTTTAATTTTATCATGTAAATTCATTAAGAAAATGCTAAAGCTGGAAGAGATATTCACCTCAAATTCATATACCCAAGTAATAAAATAAAATCTCAAAATGAAAGAGATGTTTTTAACTTTTCTTTAATTTTGAGAACAATAATTAAAATAAAATGCTCACTACACAAGAGGTAGATCTAGTGTGTTTAACATTTTTTTAGTTTAAAATAAAATTCTCACTACACAAGAGGTATACAACTCAATTTTGATTGGTGTAATGGTTGAAAAACACCTAGATAAAATATGGTTGAACCATATTTTATCTGTGTTTTTTAAGAATGATTCGAAGTTTTTTATACATGTACCCTTTTTATAAATATCTTATTTGGAAATATGGTTGAAAATAGTCAAAACAAGTCATCAAATTATGGAATGTACTTTCAATGAAAAATAAAAAAAATTATGGAATGTACATATGCCACTTGTTTAAAAACAACGTAATCGTATTCCATCTTCAATTATTCGTTCATGATCGACTTTGAACATTTTCTATTTTCTAACTTCTTCTTTTTTTATTGAACTTCTCTTAACTTTATGCACGATGCACATACCAAATGACTATATTGACAACTTATGACATCTGACTGGTAGTTTTGAAAGTGAACATGAGTATTGGTTTGATGGGTTTCTTGAAAAAAATATCATTTCAATACAATGGATCTTCTTTCATATATAAAACCGTTATCATCAAAATCTTCTAATAACCTCATCTTTTGTTATGTGCATCACATCAAATAATATTTCATGTTTTTAGTGTTGTCTACAGGTGAAACCATGGAAAAATCATCTCCTGCAAATAATTGGATATATTGGACAACAAATAATTCGTGTTAGATTATCACACAAGTGTAACATCTACAAGTTATTTGAAAAAAATTAAACATAAAAATTACCTTCTCTAACAAGATTAGAAACTCTATCGCCATCAAATGACACTATAGTTTCATTTGATTCCATATCCTCTGAGTTTGCAAGTGGCATTTTCCCTTTTACAGTAAGTTCGGTATGTCTCCAAGCTTTAACATATCCTACATTTTTGTTCTCTCAAATATATATGGATTGTGTGTCCTCTATGCAAACTAAACAAAAACAAGACTCATTTCTTCTATCAAACGCAAACCCGTTTTGAAAACGTTTTGTTTTAACTGAATGTATTTTTTGTGTTCTAGGTATTGTATTGGCGTCATATGGGATTGATCTATTTACATCGTCGATTCCAACATACCAAAAAAACCTACAAAAGACAAGAACTTGTTAACTTGAAATCTCTCAAGAAAATGATTGAAGATTGAATATAAATTTGAACACGTTCAAATTTATATATCCTATGTACATACATGTAACATTTATATATAGACACAAGTACGCACATCCCTTGACGAATTATATTCATGGCTTAGCGTCATTTTTCAACATTCAACAACTTGTTCAGCGGATTCAAATCGATCGACATGAGGGTTCAGCTGATACCTTCGAAGTGTTCATTTTATACATGCCCCTGAACCGTCATGCTCTCCTTTTCCATGACCAGTCTCAAAAAAATTCCAACAATGTGTAATGTTAAATTTTTATTAAGACGACATAACTAATAGAATGATTGAGAAGATTTGAACTGACCCGCATAACCATATCCAATGTCGATCGAATCTGATTTTGCGTTCTTTCAATGAATCATAAAATTTATCAAAACAACGTTGTACATAATGTGTGTCGTGTGCTCGATCATCACTTATATAAAAGTGTTATTCTTTAATAACATGTCGATTGTCGTTGATTCTTTCTATGTTATCAACACTCTGTTGAGAATGTCTATATAGAACGTGGACAAATATCGTGACTTGATCAGAATGATAATATTCGCTCTGTATTTATTTTTGTGCATCGAATGTGTAATTCTCTGCAAAATCAACTACAGACAAAATTGTCCCTGGTCGAAACACTTCACGGGATTGTTTGAATTATAGATATTTCCTTCGAGCTTTATGTGAATGCTTGGTGTATTTATAGATTTCTTCCTCCAAAAATTTCAAAAAATCTATTACACAGATTTTATCTACCTTCAAATCAATCATTTTGGAAATAACATTTGAAGAATGTGGAGTCGTGTTCTTGATATATTCATATATCTTCCAATTGACTCTTATATTAGAAAATGATTGATCATTCATATCAATATGATACTTTGAATGAAACAAACTTAGATTTCCACAACATTTACATTTCTTTCCACCAACACATTTGTTTTTGTAAAATAAATCATCATCTTCTCTTTCACATAAAATTTCAGATATAAAAACACAGAATGTGGAAGGAGGAGGTGAACCTAGCCATAACGTTTTACCAAAATCCAAAAAAGTGTCGTAATACAACTCAAATTCGACATGATAACGACAACAAGTGTCACGAACAGTGATGGGTCTAACAAACCATGGTTTTTGTTGCACAAATGTATTGATGGAAATTGTAACTTCTTTGTGCTCTTCTTTGAACTTATTGAACAACTCTATTTGTGTCATTGACAATATATGTTTTGGATGTTCTTCATATTGTTTTCATGCTATTCTTCGTCACAACACATCCTTGTATGTGGTGAAACACAAGATTCTTCCAACCAACAATTACGGGCCAATTCTTTAACATTTTCTGCAAGTCTATCTTTGTAGGGTTGTCTAGAAATCACTGTCCAACAAGTCAATTCATCATTTACATCTATTTGCAATCAAAATTTTCTATGTTTGTGCAATGTTTTTCTTGACGTTTCCATCGTTTTTGCCATGTGTCATGTCAAATGATCTTTTATATTGCTAGATGAAACAACTTTTGTTTGTATCGCTCTATGTGCAACACAAACATCTTATTTTCGTGATTTTCCAAAAGCTTTTAATACACTAGTTATATTGTTAAAGACGTTATGTTTCACCTTTGTATCCTTTGTTGACTTTTGAATACCCAATAATGATGTAGCTTATTTTAACTTTCTTGACTTCATTAGACAAAGTAAAAGTTGAGCTTGTACTATTACTGATTCATCTTTGAAAAAAGTATTATACATATTCTTAGTTCAATATCTTATATAACGCTTAGCTTTTTTCTTCCCAAATTTGTCAGTATCAACATTTTCTAATATTTCATCATCGATGTTGATAGATTCTCCTGCATATTTCAATTTAAAGTTTATATTAAAAAACATAACCCGAACACAAATTCACTAAATTATATATACTTGAGTGTTCATCTTGTATTATCTAAATTTATGTGCATACCTATAGGTGATTCGTCTTCTGCTTCGATTTCGGTTTCAACATCTTCTGCTTCAATTTCGGTTTCAACACTTTCTGCTTCAATTTCGGTTTCAACGTCTTCTTCAACATTATGAAACACATCTATTTATGTTTTTTGAAAAACATCAAATTGTAATTACAATCAATTATATTATTTACAATATTTTAAATTTGAATTCTATACTTTGAATTCTGTACTTTGAATTCTGTACTTTCTGAATACAATACAAATGTGTGTTGTGTGTTGGATCATCATATGTGCATGCATACCTGGTTGAACTTCTTCTTGTTGAAAATATCTATTGACATGATCATCATTTATTTCTTCAATATTTGCATGTTCTTGTTTCTTTCTCTGATAAAGCTCTTTCCTTTGTTCGATTTGGCGAGTATCATCTCGAGTGTGATCAAATTTTCTCTTGCGCAAACTTTTGTTTCCCATGACTGTTATAGTTATCTGTAAAAGATATGTTCAAGAAAGACTTCACCTTGATAAAATGCTCAACATTTATCTTTCAACATATAAATTGTTATTCCAATAAAAACTTGAACAAACATCAATTACCTTATTCAACAAAAACCAAAAATATGATTCGAAACTTTGTTTAAGTGCTCTAGAAAACCATCATGTATCGATATCGATTCTCCGATTAAGCCTATGGAATAGAGGGAAGAAATAAAGAAAGAAAAGAATACAACTGCAATCAGTAATAGAAATGCTTTAAAATCCCTATACCCGAGCTGATATTTGTCTGTCCATGCAATGAATTGTGTTAAATGTATTCAGTCAAAAGCCTATTTATACAATTTGGCGTGAAATGAAATGATACGACGTGTCTTTTCATTTTTTTCGATCGTCGGAATTCGCTCAACAGCCTTTCGGCCGAAAGAAGGTTTTTTCGATTGAAAACCTTGGAAACCGTTCAGTTTTGACAGTTTCCGTTAGATTTTCATCTTTCGACCGAAATATTAGTTTTTCGGCTGAAAAATTATTTCAGCCGAAAACATGAAATTGAGACTGAAAACAAAAACCAGAGAATTTCCCCAAGCTTACCTGAACTTCGTAGGTTGCGGACTCCTGCAAATACTGAGAATTTGGTTTCGAAAATGACACCAGCATTTCCAAAATTGAATCTACTTTCAATTCTTATAATTTATTTTCAATTTCTTTATTTTGATCTAATTTTATTTAATTTTTAAAAATAAACACTACATAATATTTTCAGCAGACATTATGATTCGATGAAATGAAATATCGGTATCTCTAAAAATATACAGTGAAAAAATTGGAAAAAAATATATTCATAATCCTTAAATTGTTCTTTTAAAAAGGGTATATTTAGATACAAGGCAATGTTTTCAGCTTGGTCAACTTCAAAAAGTTCTAGAAATTATAATAGTCATCCGTTAGATTCAAAATTATACTCATAATAAAATAGAGTCTCTGTAGATTGTTGCAGTATATTTCGTTTCTTAAAAACATAAGTTTAATAATAGATACATTGTTGTAGAAAAAAGTAACTCATTATAATTCCTTTCATGTTTAAGGAGAATATTGTTAAACAATTGTCAAATTCACATATCAAATTGTGAATAAAAAAAACTTTAAAAATAGTCATTGGAAAGCTAACAAAATTCTTCACAAGTTTTGTTTTTACTCTAAAGTGATATTTGTTGGCAGTCAACTCACTTTTTCCTATCGTCTATAATCTGCCTACACCTATGTCTTGCAAACTTCAAGTTTTCGTCACAATTTCCAAAATTAACGTCATTTTCATTTCTTGCGACATTTACACACCTGTTTTCATTTTGTTTTCACGACTGTAAGTGTGAAAACTGAACCTTTCGAAGTCGCATTTCGATCATTATCTGAATTGTGGATATTTCTTTTGTCATTATGCTTATTGCGCTTACCTATTATTGATCATTACATGACAGGCAATATCCTTTGATCGGTTCTCATACTTTGATTGATTCTATAACTTGGTTGTATTGAGTTTGAAAGGCATTGAGTATTTGGATTCATATTTTATGACTTGCCTAATCATTGATTCTATGAAATACATAAGGCTTTGATTAAACTTTTTATATACATGTGATATAATCCTTATGATAATCTTTTCATAAATTTGGCTTGTCGACTATACGAAATTCGTTTGGCACTTTGATAAACTTTTGATTATATACGTTGGGGCATGTTTGATATTGGGTTTTGATTTATATGATGGATTTATAAACGTTATGGTATAACACTTGCACACATTGGTATGCACATATCCATTCAATTTCGTTGGTTAGCCAAGCAACATAATTTTTGAATTATGCTATAGTGAGGTTGAATAGCTATGAAATTTGGCGGTTGTACTTTCATAATAACTCTTATGCATGGCAGAAGTAAGCTCTACCACCCTCACACACTTTGCATTAATGCCTACCTCCTTACAGGGTTACCTCTGTTGGTTTTTGGGAAAATATCTGAGCCCACTCTGTTCAAACCCTTATCCCTTAGCCCGGCTCACTATGTGTTATCTCCTGGCTCCTGAAGGGCGATTTGAACCCCCATGGTGTTCAGAATCGGTTGTGGTTTCATTTTGCCAGAGAAGACTGCCCCGTAATTGCCCCCAGAGTCACGTTTTTGCGTGAGAGATTCTGGGCAAACGGATTTGAATTAGCTCAATCCGTTGAAAACCCAGAACCGTTTTTAGCCCCTTTACCTTCATCATGGGCAGTTTCTTCAGAAAGTGAGCTACTACAGAGATCTAGCTCTTGTTTTACAGGTCAATTTTTCAGTGGCTGGAACATGCGCTTTGAGTCTGTATGCATTCCTTCAGATCTGTTCTTCAGAACTTCCTCCCACCTGTCAAGCTGTCTCATCGTCACATAGGTATGGAAAATTTGATATCATTTCATTTTGTAAATAATCACTTGTTTATATAACAAATTTGAATTCAGTTTTGAACAGTTATGTTCACAGCATTTATTGGTTTCGTTACATTATATGTATTCTATTCATGGTTTTGCTTTGACTAAATGGAAGTTCATTTTCCCAGTTTAGCTTCGATTGGATTTTAATCGATTTGATTGATCTTGGTGTGGATTTGAGTTGTTTGATTTAGCTAAAATGGATGCTCTGTTGTCAATCGAATTCGTTTGCATCTATTCTAGACAGGAGTTGTTTCTCATATCCATTTTAGAACACGATTACATTTCGTTTCGATTTTGTTATAATGCATATGATTGGAAACGATTTTGATATGGTTAATTGTTACGGTTTTATGTCCCATATGACTTTCGACCAACAGGAATACAATTCGGATTATTTTCAATGTGATTCTGTACAAATTTACCCAAATCGTGAATAACGATTATGCTAAAAACCCAGCCGGTTAATTCGCATTGGTTTACTGTTAGCTTGACCAGGTTGCCAGTTGGATTCGTAATGGCAATGGATACTCTGTTTGATTTTGATTTGTAAACGAGATTGGATTCATGATTTATTTCTATATTTAACTCAGTCGTGATTTGTTTTGATTATTTGCCTAGTTTGCAATTATAACTTCTGTTGATTCTATTAAGATTGTGTTTGTTGACTGTGCAAGGATTAATGATCGAAATTTATCACAAATTTGGTTGGGTTGATGTTGTTACGTGTGATTTCATTTACACATAATCAAAACAGTCTTCTTTCTTTGCATTCGATTAAATGACTTGAATCTTGTTGCTATATCGATTACAGCTATAACAAGTGGAAAATGGTTGTGTTGGATTAGATCGTATCACATACGATATTGTTCATTATCAATTTCAATTGGATATAAAATAGTCTTGTAACTGTTCAGTTATGAAAGACCCGATTTTATGGTAACAGTAGAACAGAGTATTCCTATCTCTGTTAACCCAATTTTGATCATGTTTAATGATGAATGATAAAATCATTTTGATTCGTTTTAAATGATCATTGGAAGAAAATTGGTTTTTATTCTTTTAAAAGATTTGATTTGATTCTAATTCTGATCATGTATGTTATTTTAGACTAGCTACAGAATCATATGATTCTGTAGCTAAGTCTGTAGGATTAAATTTTTATTGTTTTGCTAATAAAATATCTTTCTAATTTGTTATTTTTGGTCTATTGCAGATGAATTCGAAAATGCATTGGATCTGATGAGCAGTTAGGGGATTTTTGAAATATTTTACTTGCATTTTAATTTCCTAGTTTAGTTGATTTTGGGAATATCTTCCCAGATTATGTAAACAGTTTGATACTATCCACAAGGAGGTTTTACCTTGTGGAGAAACTTATATATACTTATTATTTTGTAATAATATGATCCTCATTCGTGGGAGAACAAGGATATGGAATTTTAATACAGACTGAGGCAGAATTTGATGTTCTGTTACAACTTTAGCTTCTCATGATATCAATATTTTGTTTCATGTTATGTATATCAATTTGTATTTGGTTAATGACTACTTTAGCTATCTTAATCTTTTGCAAATGATATAATTTAATCACTGTAATCCATATCTGATTTCTTCCAGTATTTAAAGACATGGCAATTGCTTGATTCAGTTTGTGAATGACAGATTTCTCTTCTTCATGAGTTGAATTATTAAGTATAAGTTTTTGCATAACAGGTTTCCCTTATTGCAGAGATTTATAAATCATATAATTGTTATGATCTTTTATGTCTTGTTTGTCATGTAAACAACTCAAAGAGCAGTGCAACCTATCATTTACGAAAAGCTTCTGGATCAACCAATGCAAGTTTCCTTCCTCCGACCAGCTTCGAAGTCATCATACACAGGACAAATTTGGAGCGTTTCCAGGTCAGTTTGTCATATGTTTATTTTAGTATAGTTAACATATTAGATTGTTTAATTTCAGTAAGTTTGATTTCTTGTTTATAAAATTATAAAATCAAAAAAGAAAAAGAAATACCTTTCGTTGTCTTAGGGAAGAAAGCAAATGAGTTTTACAGGTTTTATTTAAATCTGTCAGTTGTAGATATTGTATATTTGTGAATAAGTTATAGTGCAATAAGTAGTTAGACAACTAATTAGTAGAGTTAGTATAATATTAATTAGTATATTGTATATAGAATAGTTAGTGTAGTTTAGTTTGTTTCATTTATTTTCAGTTAGTTTAGTTTGTTTTATTTATTGTTAGTTAGTTTAGATTAGTTTTCTCTTTGGTTTTCCTAAGACCTTAGAGCGGCCAACGGAGCTGCTAAACCCGTCAGGGTGGTCCATTCCAAACGGCTTGGGTTATTAGACAACCCCGGACCAGTTCCACTCTCTCAGTTGACGAACGCTCAGTTTCGCCCGTCAACAAAATTCTAAATAAAAAAATACTTTTCTATGCCGGAAGTTGAAGAACTTGTGAAAATACAGTTTTTTTCCTCATAAAACAAACAAAAGTGTAACCCATCTTCATGATTTCACCCTTAGAAACTACTCATTAATTAAAATTTTGATGAAATAATAAAAACCAAACTCTTTTAATTTACTACACAATTACTTCAACAGTGGATTCTAAATTGGATTCTAAAATTATTAACCGAAAGAGAATAATGTGTATCCTCCTAAAATTAGAATATTCAAATATTCAAATTAAAAATAAGATTAAGAAAATATAATGCATGCAATTCAAAGAATAGTAATAACAATTTACCATTAATGAATCGATTGGTAACTATCATCAACTACGAGTTTTTGTTGGCATACATTAATGAAGTTTGTGTTCCAACTAGTTACTTTACTGCCAAATACGTTGGCTAAGGCATCAATCTCCTCTATCAAAATAGGATTTATCCTCTACTTGAGGTTTGAAATCTAGATATCGTTAAGTGATGCTTGAAATTCTGACTACAACGAATCCCTTACCCAGAGGAAGGAGACTCTTGATAAATCTTTACTAAAGGATAAAATTCGTATTGGGATCGAGTCTACCTACCAAGGCGCGCTACACTAACAGTTGATCTCATAAAAGAATATTTATTTTTAAGAGACAACAACTTGAATTATAACTAAAATATTAATCTAACCTTAAGTCGTCGATAGTCTGATAAGGATTAAACTTCCTCCAGAGAAACTTAAGTCGACTTTTACATTTCTTACGAAATTTGGGATTGTTTCTTAAGAGGTAAAAGATCCAGTCAACATTCGTTAGGTAAGGTAATAATTTCATTCAACGTAAGCAAGCTAAGTTGTTTTAATTATGAACTAACTTCCTCCTGTAGAGATATGGCGACAATGAGAAGAATAAAATAAAAGGATAGCAATTTAAGACTACAACTTCACTGAAGTTTTGATTATAGGAATTCCAACAAACCGCTGCGAACATGATGAAATTCAAGTTCATAATTGCACGATCTAATTAACAATGTTCCTATAAATTAAATTTCCCAGACTGAAATAATAGGCAACAACACACGGACTACATTTAGAATAGCGGGCATGAGTTATGGCGTCACTAGACATTGATTTCCAGAGTGCTATTAGATTTCACAGAGATCATATGAGTTCTAATTTCGATCTTCACTCAAGACTAGCGACCAAACAAAAGTATTTCTAGGACTCGCGGCGTCTGCCACGATAATGATTTAGGTTTTACATTTAATATACAATAACCCAATAAGATTTAACTTTGGATAAAATTGTAGTGACCTATGATTTTCATAAAACCAGAATGCAATAACTTGACAGTGACTCTACAATTTTGTAAATCAAGAGATGTCACTCACAAATAACGACCATTCGAATTTTTATTACCAGGTAAGTAAATTTTTTGATCACAATCAAAATTCTAAGTTCAAAGTTGTGAATTCATTTGGCGATCATATTCGTGCAGTGCCCCCACCTCAGCAGGGTCTGCGCGACCTCCCGGTCTAGGATCGTTCACAATACTGAGCTGGAACAACTCTTCGGGTGCCCTGCTAGAACTCCAAATCATTAAATTCACATGGTCCCTTTATTTCCCTGGTGCGGGCCTTGAGAACACCTGCACGCGCTTATCCCTGGTGCCTTTTCCCTTCTTGAGAAAACTACACAGTGGGCGCTAGCCTTTCTAGCTAAGCCCCTTCCTCTCATGTGACCATGGACTGTGACCACACGCCTATCCAAGAGGCACTTCGTGACTTCGTGTTTCGGTTATTGGGATGTGATCTAACCTTGACTCTCCCGACTTCCGAACTACCGAACTCTCGAGTTCGGAACTCCCGAACTTCGAACTAGGAGCCTAGCGAGCACTAGGGATTTCGTGTTTCACGAAATCGTGAATTATCTCTCCTCCCTTCTCCTGAGGTCTGAACTCCCGACTTCACTCACCTCAGATCAATAGTCCGAGACTCCCTGTGATCCAACGGTCCATATCCTCTCTCGCAAATCGGGACTTCGCGTTACACGAATTTGGAAGATGACTCTCTTATTCCTTCCAACTCCCGACTTCCTGATATTCACGAGTATCCAATCAACGACTCACAACCCCCCATGATCTAACGGTCTAGATATTCTCTCATGAATCGAAATTTCACGTATCGGGATTTTTGAAAGTAGCTTCCTCCGTTCTCCCAACTCTCGATTTTCGATTTCCCGAAATCTTCTTCCCGCGAAAGGAATCAACGGTTCGATATTCCCTTAGATCGACGACTCACTATCTCTCCTGAGCTTTCAAGTGTTGAATGAGTCTCAACCCTTATCCTCCTCGCAGTTTTACTGGATCTAACGACACACGAATATCGACGCTTCTCCCTCTAGGGTATTCTATAGTCCATCCAATCTCTCAATGGCGCTTTGCCAAACAACTTGGTGTCAACCCTTCTGAGATTGATTTCTATAGGGTGACTTCAACCCTCGTCCTTCCTTCGAACTCTTTGAAGTCTCTATCCTTCATGATCTTCCGCTTTCTTCCTTGACTTGAAATATTTCATATGTTTCAAAGGCTTCACCTTTGAACTTTCTCTTGCGAGCCCTGTGAATTTGGGTCTCGTCGGCATTTCTGAAAACGTTATCTCTCCTGAGCTTTGGCAACGAAATTAAACCTTGTCCCTAATGCACACTTGCGCTCTGCATGAAAATTTTCACTACTCCTCCTGAGCTTCAGGACTTGGAATAAGTCTGACTCTTACACACTCCTCGTGCTGTCTCTTCTAATCTTTCAGCTTGCTCAATCTCGAAGGGACTTGACCCTATGCTTTCATAGAATATTTCTAGTGCCCTCCTAGCACATTCTGTGCTCGACCTCCTGAGTTTTTGAACTTGAAACAAGTTCTCTCTTCCACACACTCCTTCTATTTGACTGGACTTTAGATGGTTGTCTTTCAACACTTCGTCCGAGTGTTGGCCTAGTGCACACCTTGCACAGGTCTTCCTTGAGAGTGTTCAACAACTCTGTGAGTGTCTTCTCCTCGACATTCCTCTTCTCTCTGAACTCGAAACAAAGTTATTTTGTGCCCTCTTTGCACTCGTTCAATGCCTCCTTGGAAGAGCTCTACAAAATTTTCAGCAATTATGTCTCTCATATGTGCCTTCTCTGCACAGTCTTTCCTCCAAGGTGTTAAGTAACCTTGAGGTTTCTCCCTTGAGTTTATGATTCCTCTGGTGTGCCCTCCTGGCACGTTCTTTCCTGAATTTGACACAAAACTCAGATGTGCACTCTTTGCATTGGCTAAAGAACCCAGAAATAACTCAACAACTCTCAAAGATTAAGAAGTCTATCTTAATCCTACAGATGAGAATTAACATATATATCTACAACATATATGAACATACACATATATCATTCAAATACCACAGATAAAATAAATAGACATCAAATGCAGGAAAAAATGTTTTTCTTTGTATTAAGATCAATGTTTGATTACAACTGTGTATAAGACTGGACTATCACAGAATCTCAGTTCCTTCTCCTACTATTATCCTGAACTTCTAAAAACCTTCTTCTCTCTCGCTACTCTATCGCTATTCTCACATTTCATTCTCACCCCGAACTCTGGTCTCTTCTTTCTTTTTACAAGAGGGCTCCTCGAGTTTATCCTCTCCACCGCCTTGGTGTTATCACCGTCTCACTTAAGACACCTTATCCCCATGACTCATTACAAGGAACATAGATCCAAACCTGACTCAGATCTAAACCTACTTACAGTCGATCATTTCGATGAACCCATCCACACCTGTCCAAAGGCATGGCGTTGGATATTATCGACGTTACACATAATTTTATATTTCTAATTCTAAGAATGGGAGGGTCGGTGCCTCTCCATATCTTCAAATGTGTGCTGATGTGTTGACTTGTTGGCACATCTGTCGAGGTGGAAAGATTCTCCTACATCACATACCCATTAAAATTCAAACTGTAATATAGATAACATCGAACAAAAAGTTCAAATTCAACTTTGTAAAGGTGACATGACCAACTATATATATATATATATATATATATATATATTTAAAAACTTTGAAGGGAAATAAGCTTGACAGAGACCATAAATTTTTAGTTCCCAAGCACAACGACGACTACAACGATTTGTTAAAATTGAATCTCCATATATTGTAAACACGTTTTACCATTGACTTCACGAATTTGAATATCTAGATTGACCATAGATTTATAAAACATATGAAGATCTAAGAATTTAACTCAGGATTAACTAACAGCTAAAAAATTCAATATCATAATCAAGATCGGTAAATGAAAATTACAACGAATGGAGGAAATTCGAAGTTATGGACTGCAATTAAATTCGGTAGCGTTCATAACATTTTTTTGTTACAGAAGTAGATATATGATTATACAATGATATTAACATTCTAATACACAATTTTACTCTCGGCGTAAAATAAACTTCATAAATAAAATACCAGAACCATTGAAGACAAAAATTGAGAATGTCCTTTGACATCTTGCGCTCCTTTTTACTCTCGCTTGCTAATCATCGAGACTTCACCAGTACCTCCCCACCAATGCTAGGGGTATTCTTCTTCTCCCTTATCCCCCCGAGCCGCAAAGGGGCCACACACAAGAAACCAACAAACAATAGCTCCAAGGCTTGCCTCGCAAGGAAGAGCTTCCACTCTTTCTTCAAGCTTGGAATCCCAACTCTCACAAGTAAAACAAAATCCACAAAATTTTGGCAGCATAACGTTACCAAGAATAATGGAGATTATTTTCCCTTCTACCACATTTGTTTTATAGAAAAATACGCAATGACACATTTCCTCATGCACAATTAATTATATGTTTAATTAATTTAATTAGAATTATTCACCCACACACTTGTCACACTCTCCCCAAGTTGCACAAGTAATTACTATTTTTATTTTAATTAAAAATCCAATTTCCCTAACATTCCTCAATGTGTTCATATTTTCGCTCTTAGGTGTCCCATTGTTCCCCAAATTCTTATTTAATGTGTGTCTCCTAACTATATTTTAGTTAGAGTTCGTTTATGAGTCTGCTTCTAGTTAGACTAGTGGTAGGTTGATTCAAGATTCTATTCTATGTACACTTATTCTCTCAAGTTATTATTTATTTCTATTTTAAAAATCCCTTTTATTAATTTTATGCACACATGTGCAATTTATCCATTTTTAAATTGTATTCCACTTTTTCCTAGAGTTTGATTATATTCTGAAATATTTGAACTTATGTCTTAATTCATTTAATCCTTTATTTAAATTTAGACTTAGACTTAGTCTTAGACTTGGGCTTAGAATTTTGTTAGGATTTAATTAATTAATAATTTGATGTTTAATTAATTATTTATTCTAACAAGGTCTATTCATTTCAATGTTTTCTAGGCCACCTAGATTTATTGACTCAAGTTTTAATTATGTTATGTTCTGTTCAAGACGCACCTCCCTATTCCAAGGGGTCCACTCGCCCTAGACAGATTTTGGAAGTTTATTCGACCCTTGGATTCAACACTCCACTCAGTCGACATTGTGAGAGACAACTGGGTTCTAAGGAATAAAGACTTTACCTTATTGTGCACCCCTTAGAAATCTTTGTGAGCGACTGTCTCAGTCCGCCTTCACGACATCGTGGATCTCTTGAACTAGGTAATCGTTAATCTACCATTCAGACCATGACGGGAGTGCTAGTAAGTTGTGATAGGGACACTACCACACCTCTCCCTAAAATATTTGGCTTTTGTGCATGGACCCTTTACTCCTTATGTGAGTCGGATTAGCAAGCATCGTCAAGCTTGCATCCACTGACAAAAACACTGTCAATAATGCATATGCATAATCATACTGAAATCAATCATATATCACATGTGCGTAAAATAAAATACTCAAACAAATACAATCCACTCCCTGACTCAATCCAGAGTCCAAGGAAGCCCATTGATGCCATCAACATCCATAACCTGTCATGTGTCCTGCATATTCAGGAAAACTCGTCAATAACATCTTCCAATATATATATACATCAAAATAACAATAAGTCACAACACATCATCATCATCATTTATAACCCATAATCGAAAAGAAATAATAATATACCATTACAAGATCACTTGTACGTAAGTGTCCTCAAAGAATAAGTCAAAAAAAGTGTGCTAAGTAGAACAGGATGTTACATACACCCCCTCTTGTTTTAAACTTCGTCCTGAAGTTTGTATAGTATAAAAATCCCAATAAATAAATGTATGTGACAAATATTTATATGTCTAATCTATCAAACAAGTAAGGAAACTGCTAACACATCTCATGTGCGTCCTCTCAGGTAGTCAGGTGTGGAATATAGTTGCCCCACTGGGCCTTGGGCTGATCAACTATTTGACATCGTAGTTGTCGAATGCAATGGTCCAAAATGAAGATTGACTCCACCATGAGAGCACCCTCACCCGACACCTGCAAAGAACTCATGTCAATAATGCGTGACAAATCACTAATATAATGTTGTAAGACAGATACATGAAATACATCGTCCATACACCTCAAAGAATCAAACAAGGCTAGTCAATAAGCCAGGGTCCTTTCTTTTCCACAACCTCGAAAGGTCCCACAAACCTATGAGATATTTTAACACTCTTTCCAAAATTGATCAAACTCTTGTGCGGTTTTACCCGCAAGAAAAGTCTGTCGCCAACTTCATAACTACGATCAACACGATGCAAATAAACATAACTCTTTTTTCGATCATGCACTACTTTAATTATGTCTTATTGATTGCATTTGTTCTTTTATTTCTTGGATCACTTCTGGTCCTACCAGTTCCCTATCCTCAAGTTGATCCCAACTCAATGACGTCTGACATGGTCTCCCGTAAAGAAACTCAAATGGTGCCATCTTAATCATACTTTGGTAACTGTTATTGTAAGCAAACTATACCAATGGTAAGAAGTCTTCCCAACATTTCTGATGATCTATATCATACATACGCAACATATCCTCAAAAATTTGGTTTGTTCTTTCTGTTTTCCCATCTGTCTCTGGGTGATATGTTGTACTAAAGTTTAGTTTCTTTCTGAAGGCCTCTTGGAAACTGGTCCAAAACCATCTTGTAAACATCGATCCTCGATCAGATATGATCCTTCTTAGTACACCGTGTAATCTCACAATCTCGTTGATAAATACTCTAGCTATGTCTGACACTTGATACGTTGTACACAATGGAATAAAGTGTGCACTCTTCGTCAGAGTGTCAACTACCACAAAAATCAAATTGTGTGTCATTGTTGTCAGTGGCAATCCAACAATGAAATCCATAAAAATGACCTCCCATTTCGATTTAGGAATAGTGTGTGGCTGTAACAATCCTATTGGATGTCTATGTTCAACCTTTACTTGCTGACATTCTGGACATCTCGCCACGTAACTAACTATGTCCGCTTTCATTCCTTTCCAAAAGAATAAAGGCTTAAGGTTTGCCTTCATATTCGTGACTCCCAGATGAGCCATGTACATTGATCGATGTGCTTCACTCAATATCAAGCTTCTTAATTCGTGGTTAGCTAGTATGTAAATGTTGTCATTAAATATCAACAATCTGTCGTTGTCTAATGAGTAACCTTCATACTTCGTTACCAACATGGTCTTTTGTCCAATATTAACCTTAACTTCTTTTTACCAATCATTGTCAAACTGTAGAGTTATAATATTTTCTCGAATATTCGTCTTAAGAGGTATTACCGAGAATATATGTGGTCTCCGACTCAACGCATCTGCCACTCTGTTCACCGTTCCTTTAATGTCATAAATCTCAAAGTCATATTCGCTAAGTAATTCTGACCAATGCATCTGTCGCGCGTTCAAGTCACTTTGCGTAAATATGTGTTGTAATCCATAGTGATCTGTCTTTAATTAAAATTTTCTTCCAATCAGATAATGTCTCCATACTCTCAAGGCATATACAATTGATAATAACTCCAAGTCATGTGTTGCAAAGTTCTCTTCATGCATTCTCAATTTCCCTGAATTGCAAGCGATCACTCTACCATCTTGCATCAAAACTCTGCCTAAACCTTCCTTGGATGCGTCTGTGCATACCAAGAATTCTTTGTCCATGTCAAGGACCTTCAATACTAGTGTTGTCGTCAACAACTCCTTAAGCTTCTAAAATGATTCCACGGATTTCTCTGTCCAAATGAACTTTTTTTTCTTTTGCAATCTCGTGATTGGATTTTCTATCTTCCAAAAACCTTCGAAAAATGGTCAGTAATATCCTTGTCTCGATATGATATGTCCCAAGTAATGAATCTTCGATTGGTAAAAAGAACATTTCAATAGCTTTTTGCACAATTTGTTTTCTCTTAGACATCGTAGAACCATTCTCAGGTGTTATTCATGCTCTTCTTTCATCCGATAATATATTATTATGTCAGCAATAAATACTTGAACAAACTACTACAATTATTCACGGAACCCCCCATTCATCAAACTCATGAATACCCCTGGGGAGTTCGTAAAATCGTAAACTCATAGTGTACGAATCTCGTCTTAAATGCAGCCTTAGGGATATCTTCCTCCCTAATCCGTAATTGATGATATCACGATCTTAAATAAATCTTAGAAAACAATGTTTCCCCTTTCATATAACCAAACAAATCGTTTATCCTTGGCAACGGATACTGGTTCTTGATCGTATCTTTGTTCAATTGAAGGTAGTCAATACAAAGCCTCCACGACCCATTCTTATTTCTAACAAAAATTGTTAGTGCACCCCACGGTGATACGCTTGGTCGTATAAGTCCCAAATCCAACAACTCCTTCAATTGCATTTTCAACTCCTACATTTTCGGTGTCAACATCCGATAAGGAGTTCTTGCAATAGGTTTGATTCCTGGTTTCAATTCTATTGTAAACTCTAACTCTCTTTCGAGTGGTAAACCTGACAACTCTTCTAGAAATACGTCTGCAAAATCTTGTACTACATGAAGGTCTTCTAGTCCTTTCACCTCGCCCTTTTCGTTTAGCACTAATATAGCTTATAAATTGCATCCCTTGCACATACTCTTCTGCAACTATAGGGAAGAAATAAATCTCAAGGACACTCCCCGGTTTCTTCCTACAATTACTCTACGTTGTCCCAAATCATTTGTCAAACGTAATTGTTTCGTCTTGCAGTTAAGTATCGCATCATGCGATTCCAACTAGTCCATGCATATCACTATGTCATAAGATCCTAAGATCGTGACATATAGGTTGTATTTCATTACAAAATCTCCCAAGTTAATGTTACAGTCTGTAACCTTTCCTCCAACTTTTTGTTTGGCACCGAATGCCATTTCTATGTATCTAAACTCATCTTGCTCGACTGCCTTTATCTTAATTCTCTTTAGCGCTGCATTAGAAATAGATCTCTCTCTAGCACCTGGATCTATTAAGATACTAAAATTTTGATTGGTGATCATACCCGACATCTCGAGCACAGTGGACTGGTTCTCGGCCTAACGGTTGTTCATCGCTGCATGAATCCTCTGGGCCTTGCCCAAATCTCCAAATGTAGTGGGTCCTGATGATTTGGCCCCCTTGTAATTATCAATCAGACAATATTGTTGGTAATGTGCCTCCCCACATGTTTAACATACAGTCTTTGGTCCAGTGCTCCTGGTCCTCGAAGTAGAATCTGTTGGCCTAACAGTTTTGTGATCTTGGTCTATTATGTTGAAGAAGACTAAAATGTTGGTACTACTGCGGATGACATTGTTGCTATTGTTGTGGTCCTCCGTAAGGAGTCCTCTACTAAGGAGTTTGTTGTTTCGGTGTCAAGAACATAGGTCCTCTGGGCATATCTCGATACCCATGGTTCTGTCTGGATGGTGTTTGATGTTGTTGTGCTCCTAATGTCATATTTCCAGTCGGTCTAAAAGGATTCCTGCCTTGACCTCCACTGTTCAATTCTTCCTCAGCTATGAGGGGCTTCCGAACTGCATCGTGCAACATCTAAGGCATTAGAATCCTCACCTTTGCATGACTATTGAAGTTAAGTCCGAACAAAATTTTGTTGACCTTCAACTTCTCTATGTTCAAAGGCGGAGCATACCTAAGTAGCTCCATGAACCTATCCTCATAATCCTACACCGTATGACCACCCTATTGTAAGGCGTTGAACTCATTAAGTCGGTGCTCAATGAATTCTTCGTACAAATACCTCTCCTGGAACCGTTCCTCGAACAACGCCCATGACATGCCTTCAACGACCATGTTTATTTGAGGTAGGAGTGTCTTCCACCAAAGTAGAACACTCTCTTTCAGTTGGAAGACCGCCATGCAGACCTTCATGTTGGAACTGTAATCATGAAGTGCGAAGCACATCGCCATGTTCTCCAACCATGCCTCAGAGGCTAACCGTCCGGGGCACCCCAAATCTCAGAAAACTTCACCTTCTCGAGTTCTTTGTGTATGCTACTACTACCAGTTGGAGCGTGTTGTGAACCCTCATTGGGAACAAATGCTCTGCCCTCATCTAGATCCAGGTGGTTGATCAATGCCTCTGACATCTTCTAGAAGGATCTCATCATACCTACCACATCTCCTGCAACAACCTGCTCCTGCTCAGTTGTCTTCTCATCTCCCTGAGGGTTAGATCCCTCTGGTGTGGATACTATCAGAGGTGTCACACCTCTTCCTCTAGCACCATGTCATCTACTTTGCCTCTATCCTCTAACCATGATTACCTGCATGAAAATTTTCAAATTAATTAGTGGTACATCCTTAATCATTTATTTAACACATTATAAGGTGTAACGGTCCAATGTTGCAAGGTTGAACCCGCTCTGATACCATATGTAACGTCCCCTTTGTTACAAAGTCAAATTAAGTGAGTAAAATAGTGGTATTTTTTTTTTTTTGAAACATAGAGTGAACAAGGGATAAGTGACAATAACATACATCAATTTACACACATTATATTCTCATCCACATCATTATACAGTAAGAATTAGACACATCATAATTACTACTAACTCAATCATAACATATAAATATAACAACGACACCTACTCGACGTCCTACCCTGCAAGGTTAGGACCTCCAAGACACATAATCAACGCTCAAGTTCAGGAGTCATCTTATTTATCTTGACCATTTAAGGTCTCAAGACTGATGACTGTTCTGAGGAACAAGGAGATATCTAATTCCCTTATCCAATCCTATCCTAGCAATCAATCCGAGAATTCAATATCAATTATTTAAAATAAATCTCATGCTCAAGAATCAAACAATTCAATGTTTTACGATCTAATTATCACACCATACTGAGTTTAAACACATATGAGTGAGATAACATAATTACAAGCAAAGATTTATCGCACCCACTTAAAAATATTTGTTCAAATCGAACTTAAACAATATTAGAGGCATAGGTGATTCATTTCCAAAATCATCAATAATCATTGCCTAAATGTCATCAGGATCTAAGATCATTAATTTCTCAATACCACAATATTATCAACCCAACAAGATGACTACATTAATAAGAACAATTCATTTACTAAAGGATTTATTTATTATAGCCAATTTATATTATCATTCCATTCCCAAGACCCTAAAATCTTCTTCTATACAAGATTATTAAGGATCAATTTGTAAAGTCTCTTTAATAAAGATTATTAAGTTCTTAAGTCTCCTCCAATTAAATATTATTAATTGGTCCAAAGAGATTTCACTCTAGATCATCCTTAAATTTCTTTTCATTTATCTCCTAATTGTATTGTAAAAAGTTCATCATCATACTCATAGAAATTCTCTTAAACAATCCTAAGACAAGTATATATACAACTCTAGAATATAATTATTGCTTTTCACTTTCAATGCATTTTACAAGGAATTACAATTATTATTATTATCAATAAAAACTTGATTACAAAGCTAAAATTATTGCAACTTCTTTCCCACCTCTAAGGTTATTCAATTCCTATCTCAAGAACTCAAACAAATTATTAAAAGATAAGCATTATCTTAGAAACTACTCATTAAAGAAACTTTTGATGAAATAGTAAAAACCAAACTCTTTTAATTTACTACACAATTACTACAACAATCGATTCTAAATTGGATTCTAAAATTATTAACCAAAAGATAATAATGTGTATCCTCATAAAATTAGAATATTCAAATATTCAAATTAAAAAGAAGATTAAGAAAATATAACACATGTGATTCATGGGATAGTGATAGCAATTTACCATTAATGAATCGATTGGTAACTATCATCAAGTACGCGTTTTTGTTGGCATACATTAATGAAGTTTGTGTTCGGACTATTTACTTTACTGCCAACTAGTCCGAAATCGTTATCATTAAGTGATTCTTGACATTTGACATCTAGCCTCTACTTGAGGTTTGACATCTAGATATCGTTAAGTGATGCTTGAAATTCCGACTACAATGAATCCCTTACCCAGAGGAAGGAGACTCTTGATAAATCCTTACTAAAGTACAAAATTCAGATTGGGATCAAGTCTACCTACTAAGGTGTGATACACTAACAGTTGATCTCATAAAAGAAGATTTGTTTTTAAGAGACAACGAATTGATTTCTAACTAAAAGATTAATCTAACCTTAAGTCGTTAGTAGTCTGATACGGATTAAACTTCCTCCAGAGAAACTTACCAACAAGGGGCAGAACCAGGGTTCAACTCTAACAACGCACCAACATGCCCTAACTATTGGCCCTTTCGGCAACACCTGTGAAGCAGATGAAGTCTCACCCAAAGTAGCAATAGGGGGGTTGCAGGACACAGGTGTCTACAACCAGAGGAAATGAAAAGTGAATCCAGAACATCAACGCAGATAACCTAGATGTACTTAACAATATTATGCTTACTTACGAAGTTATATCTCTGATCTAACATTCATGCAATAACAGTATAACAAATAACAAATAATCACAACATCAACCACACAGACAACAATATTTACGTGGTTCACCCTCTCCCTAGGGCTATGTCCACATAAATGTACTTCTTGATATATTAGATGAAAGCATATAGTTCTATCTGCGCACTTAGCTGCAGATTTATCTCCTTTCTCTCTTTCTCTCCCCTCCCTGCGCACCCAGCTGCAAGGTTGATCTTCGCACCCAATTGAAGATCTAGAATGCAAAATGCTTTCACAACACAACATATCTCTCTCTCAATACAACAATAACATCGACCACAATAAGAATAACCAACAAAAGATCAACCCTCCCAAATCTTGTAGACCTTTATTTAGACATTTACATGACTCTTAGACAACCCTAGGCCGAAACCTAGGTGTCAAAACCCTACATGCTAAAACCCTAGGTCCACTTGACTCACGTTTTCAGGGCTTCGCCAACCTGTCCTTCCTTCTTTTCCACGAGGTGCTCCAAATCACTCATTGGTCTCTTTTTCCACTTGCTTAGTTGTCCACGATCCATCTTCTCTGTTGATCTATCTTCCTTGACCTTCTCGCTCAATGACTCGCTTTCCTTCACTTCGCTCCTTCTTTTCTGATTCTTTAACCACTTCAACCCCTCCTTAGTCTGTGTGCCTTCCACGCTCTTCGTACTTCGTCTTTCTTCTTCCTTATTCTTTGCTTTCTTCCTTAATTCATACCAAAGGGCCAACATGCCCCCAACACTCACATGTGACGCGTTTCAAGTCACTGCAGGATTGAAATTTCTATATCACTTCGACTACAGACTGCGCAGAGCATCCTGGGTTCTCTGCTCTGTCCTTCCATGTTGTGTGCAAACTGTCTTTTCTTTGTCTGGTACCTAGTTTCAACTGCACCTGGTACCTAGACCCTTCTTCCTTGCTTCTATTGAGATATTTGAGGCAGTTGGTTGTCCCAATATAGCTTCAACTGGCTCCCATTCACTAGACCTTCCTTCCATTCTCCATTTAGAGTCTTCAACTGCGCAGCTCCTCCTTCTGTAACATAAGCAACCTCAAATGGCCCAAGCCAATGTGTTCTGAACTTCCTTGGATGCTTCATGAACTTGCTATCATATACCAATACCAATTCTCCTTGTTTGAATGCTTTCTTCTTGATATGTATGTCATGGTAATCCTTATCTCGTTCCTTCTGTACCTACTGATGAAATTCTTCAATAAACATGTCTTCCTCTAATTCCATCAACTACGTAAGCCTCTCCTGGACAATGCCAGTATCATCCATATCAGTAAATGTTGCAATCTATAAGCTAGGAACAAAATATTCCATAGGTACCATAGATTCCAAGCCATAAACTAGCTTAAAGGGAGTATGCATTGTCAGCTTCTTGCAAGTATTTCAATAGGCCCATAACACTGCTGGTATTCTCAAATACCAATCATCTATGTTCACACTACAAATATTCGTGAGCGCTTAATCCAAGATCTTATTGAAATCTTGGACTGTACCATTCTCTTGTGGGTAGTATGGTGTACTCTTCTGATGGTGAACTTCGAATTCCTGAGTCAAGGCTTCAATAGTTTTATTAATGAAGTGTGTACCTTGATCACTCATGAGGATCTTCGAGAATCCAAACCTGGTTATGATATCATCAAATATGAATCGCACAGTTGTAGTTGCACTACAGTCCTTGACTTCTCTTGCTTCTGGTTTTAGAGGAATATTCATCTCTCCCATGGGCCCTTTAATACCCTTCATGTCTGTGAACTTTGTTGGAAATAGGTCATGATACTCATGTAGTAGCTTTGTAATTTTTTCAATGGTAGCATCATCCAAATAGTCTCCAACATTTGCCAATTTAGGTGCTTGCTCTGTTCCAATATTAACTTTATTAATTTTGATTGGATCCCCAATAAAAGGTAATTCGATCCCAGGCCCTTCTATGTCTCTCTATCCTTTAGTTTCTGTGATGTTCACATTCCTAGGATCATCGTCTTCATCAACATTTATATTGTAACAATCTTGTAATCTTTGAAAAGGTGCAGTCCATTCATCCTCTTCTTGCTCTAAAGGGAGGTTAGGTGCCTCCTCAAAGACCTTCTGTCTTACAACTTGTAAATCCTGATCTACTGTAGGGTACTGACTCTCAAATAAAAATGTAGCTATAAAGTTTTGAGTCATACTGTACCAATCTGAAGTGGTGAGGCGCAGTTCTTCTTGAACGTACCAATTGATAGGCGTTGTATCCAAAGTTTTAATGAACTTATGCACCCATTGTTCCTTAGGAATGCTGCTCCAAGCTTCCTCACAACTTCACACATGGTCCATTGGACAACTCTGACCTGTGTATCAAACTTTGCAACCTTCGATCTAGTCTAAAAAGTGCATTGTCATCAAGGTGTGACATTGTACCCACTCCGCGATGTT
This sequence comes from Picea engelmannii, assembly GCA_009831015.1. NCBI lineage: Eukaryota > Viridiplantae > Streptophyta > Pinopsida > Pinales > Pinaceae > Picea > Picea engelmannii. The sequence continues at coordinate 147,234 of ML789088.1, read as the reverse complement.
TTGTTTGTGTGTTCCCCACCATCTAGCTGGAGTTGCTTTCAAGGCTTCCTCCAGTTCCACCAACCTCTGTTGTACTGGTACAATTTCTTCAAATTCCAATAAAAATGTTTCTAAATGATTCAAACCATCAAAAGTGGGAAGATTACTTAATTCTGTGCCAATCCAACGAACTACCTTGGTCAACTTGGCACATCTCCTCATAGAGAATTCATACATTTTGTTCTACCAATTCTCCTTTTCTTCTTCTGAATTTGATGAAAATGCACTTTCACTTCACCAACTCAGATTCCCATCTGCTTTAGGATTAATGTAATTATGTTGTCCTGCTGTCAGTTTGTAAATATTTTCTAGCTCGTATGAGCGGTCTTCTTCTCTGATAGGATATGTATATCTGTGACCTTCATCAGGATCTAGAGGTGAAATGACCCTAAGGCCATTACCCTCAAATTTCATTCTTCTCTTCTTTAAGTCAACAACAGTCGAATTGTTGAACACCCAATCAATGCCCAACAGCTCAGGATAAGGACAACTCTCATCCACAATCTCAATCACTTCGAAGTATACAAACATCCTTACCCCGTCGATGTCCATAGGGACATGCTCCAGTCTTCCAAAAGGGCTCACTTCCTGCTGATTAGCCATTCTGAGCCTGATAGGAGAGTAAATTATCTTGGGTTTTCCCATCAGTGCCCAATTCCGCTTTTTCATAACGTTAACTTCTGATCCTAAGTTGAGGACCACATAATCTATGTCATAGTCTCCAATCTGAACATTAAGGTGAAGCTCCTTGTTTGTTCTTCTTTTCCTTGATACTTGATTCACAACCGTACTCAGCATAGGGTCTACTCTCCCTATCTCATATTGTCTTATTAGATGTTGTAGTTCATGTACAACTCTTTCATCTTTAATTAAATCAATAAACGTATACAATAAACCTACAAGCTTAATTACCTCTTTTCCATCTCTGGGTGAGGCAGACTGATCGAATGCCAGAGGCATTCCACGTTCTTTCACTTCTGGTTGTGCCTTAGATGAAGAACCATGTTCTCCTCTAAATTCTCTTCTTGCCTCTTCAAATGTCTACTTTTCCTTCCTTGGATCGAACAACTGTGTATTCTCTGCAGCTCTTTTGACCCCTGATCCCTCTGTAGTCATTTCTAGAGTCACCCTGTCTTCTCCTGTAACAATGCCTCCTCCACGAGGTTCAGCTGGTATCAGTTGTACTTGTTGGTTTCCACTCTGTCTTTCCTGAAGTTTAGCCAGCAATGTTGGGCATTCCTCAATAACATGTTCAAATGAGTTGCAGTAGCTACAAGTGGTACAAGGGTTCTGACAGTCCCTTGCCAAATGACCTGGCTGGGCGCAGTTATAAAAAATGATCTGACCTCAACCTCGACCCATGCCTCCTCCTCGTCCTCTTCCTCTGAATCCACCGCGAGGGTTGAAGTTTCCTCTTCCTATGGAGTTAAAATACAAATCATTTCCTTCTTGTTGTAATTCTCCTTGAATTATGTATGTATCCCTTGACCTTTCATGCATGAGGTCATAAGCCCTACAGTCCTTCTCATTATGCCCCACAGATTTATAGAATGTGCAATACAAATTTGTGGGTGTCTGGACATAATTTTTCATGAAGTAAAATTCACCGAGGTGATGTCTATTTCTACATACCTCACACCAGGGTAGAGTGACCTACTTCAGAGGGTTCGGAGCTCCTGAGGCCAAGTATTCATTAAATAGGGGACAATGCTCCTTATCATGACCCTTTGATTTACATCTGATACACCAGATGTCTTCTCTTTTATCTTTTCCTTTTTCTTTATTCATATCTTCGACCTGCAAAGATAAGCTAGTTAGCTGACTCAAAATTTAACTCATACCTGAGTTGGATTCTCCCATAGGGGTTGATTCTAGTTTCATGGTGATCTCCATTGCCTCATCCCATGAAGTAATCTTTTGTTACATCAGAGGGACTCTGATGTGTGCAAGAGGGCAGTGATGAACCATTCCTTGTTTTCTTCATCTGGAATCTGAAAACTCAAACGGTCTGTCAAGGTCTTAAACCTCTGATCAAAATCCCAAATAGGTTCAGCTACTCTCTACTTGATTTATTTCAGCTTTTTAATGCACTGTGACTCCGACTTGGGTTTCTTGAATTCAGAAATCAACGCAGTCTTAATGTCATTTAACGGTTTAGGTTGTGCAACTCCCTGAACAAATTTCATGTACCATCTCAGTGCGCGGTCTCTCAGGGTAGTACTAAATTGAGTCCTCTTAACAGCTTCGTCAGTGATACTCTTAATACTCCATACAGCTTCACATAAGAACCAATGTTGGTCAGGATCCTCAGATCCATCTCCTATAAAAATAGGTAACCTCATCTCGTCTGCCATAGATATTCCTAGGTTTCTTGACTAAACTTCTAGTAGCATTGCTCTGAGTGCTCTGATAACTTAGGTTACTCTGGTTTCTTAATGCTGCTAAAACAACATGAGGAGTAGTAGTACTTACTTTGACGATGAGCGCAGTCCCTGAAGTTCTTGATTCTTCTCGTCAAGGTTATTCAGTCTTCCCTTCCTCTGCCTTAGCAGACTCTGAATACTCCTCATTCAATATCTCTTCTTCTTCTCCATTATAGAACCCTTCGTCCTATGCTAATGGTTCATGGTTATGCTCAAACATGTTCACAAGAGGAACTTCTTTGAATGATCTCCCACTTTGCATGTGTCCAACCTATGTGTCACTGTCGTTGTCTAAGTTCTTGAACATTAGCTTTAAAAATCTGGTCGATTACTGTATCTTCAAGATGTTCTTCTCATGCAATAACATCTTGATCTTCAACTTCAAAAAGTGTAAAAACTTTCCTCTAGGTCCCTTAAAGAAATACCTCTATGCTTGGCTATATGATTCCACTCTGTTAATGGAAAACTCAGTAATATACCCTCCATTAGTGCTATCAAACTAGTGATCTACTTCTCTTGACAGGACGTTATCAACTCTCTTGACCTTCTTGATTAGCGCTGACGTCCAAACCACAAGTGCTCTAGATTTGATTTCAAACTGGGTATATGCTAATCAGGCTAACCACTCGTATAACTCCTTATGAATTCCTCCAAAGAAAATATTGTGTATATCAGTAAAGATATACCTTCCCAACCAATCCTCTATAGCAATATTAGGGTTTTTATGTTGAGCTTCGACGAAGTCCCTCTCTTTTTCTTCTATCCACTTCTGAATCTATGTCTTTTATGGAAACCACCTTGACATCCCCTTAAGAAGATCCAAGTCCCAACAATGGAAACATTTGTTGGCACAGGGGCAGGCCCAGGGTTCAACTCTAACAGCGCACCAACAAGCCCTAACTACTATCCCTTTCGGCAACACCTGCGAAGCAGATGAAATCTCACCCGAAGTAGAAATAGGGGGGTTGTAGGACACATGTGTCTACAACCAGAGGAAATGAAAAGTGAATCCAGAACATCAATGCAGAAAACCTAGTTGTACTTAAAAATATTATGCTTACTTGTGAAGTTATATCTCTGATCTAACATTCATGCAATAACAGTATAACAAATAACAAATAATCACAAAATCAACCACAGAGACAACAATATTTACGTGGTTCACCCTCTCTCTAGGGTTACGTCCACAAAATTGCGCTTCTTGATATATTAGATGAAAGCATATAGTTCTATCTGCGCACTTAGCTACAGATTTCTCTCTTCTCTCTCTTTCTCTCCCCTCCCTGTGCACCCAGTTGCAGGGTTGATCTTCGCACCCAACTGAAGATCCAAAATATAGAATGCTCTCACAACACAACACCTCTCTCTCAATACAACAATAGCATCGACCACAATAAGCATAACCAACAAAATATCAACCCTCCCAAGTCTTCTAGACCTTTATTTATACATTTACATGACTCATAGACAACCTTAGGCCGAAACCTAGGTGTCAAAACCCTATATGCTAAAACCCTAGGTCCACTTGACCCGCGTTTTTAGGGCTTCTCCAACCTATCCTTCCTTCTTTTTCAAAAGGTGCTCCAAAGCACTCATTGTTATCTTTTTCTGCTTGATGAGTTGTCCATGATCCATCTGCTCTATTGATCTATCTTCCTTGACCTTCTCATTCAACAGCTCGCTTTCCTTCACTTCACTCCTTCTTTTCTACTTCTTTAACCACTTCGACCCCTCCTTGGTCTGTGTACCTTCCGCGCTCTTCGTACTTCATCTTTGATCTTCCTTATTCGTTTCTTTCTTCCCTAATTCATACCCAAGGGCCAATAGGTCCCCAAAACTCACATGTGACTCATCCCGAGTCACTGCAAGATTGAACTTTCTAATGTATCACTTCAACTGCAGACTGCATGGAGCAGCCTCGGATCTCTACTCTATCCTTCCCTGTTGTGTGCATACTGTCTTTTCTATGTCTGGTAGCCAGTTTCAACTGCACCTGGTACCTACACCCTTCTTCCTTACTTCTATTGAGAGCTGTGAGGCAGATGGTTGTCCCAATATAGCTTCAACCAGCTCACATTCACTAGACCTTCCTTCCATTCTCCATTCGGAGTATTCAACTACGTAGCTCCTCATTCTATAACATAAGAAACCTCAAATGGCTCAAAACAATGTGTTCTGAAATTCCCTAGATGCTTCATGAACTTGTTGTCATATACCAGTACCAAATCTCCTTGTTTGAATGCTTTCTTCTTGATGTGTTTGTCATGGTAAGCCTTCTCTCATTCCTTTTGTACCTGCTGATGAAATCCTGCAATAAACTTGTCTTCCTCTAATTCCATAAACTTCGTAAGCCTCTCCTGAACAGCGCCAATATCATCCATATCAGTAAATGCTGCAATTTGTAAGCTAGGAACCAAATATTCCATAGGTACCACGACTTCCAATCCATAAACTAGCTTAAAGGGAGTCTGCATTGTCAGCTTCTTGCAAGTAGTTCGGTAGGCCCATACCACTGTTGGTATTCTCAAAACCCAATCATCTCTGTTCACACTGCAAATATTCTTCAATGTTGTCTCCAAGATCTTATTGAAAGCTTCGAATGTAACATTCTCCTGTGGGTGGTATGGTGTACTCTTCTAATGGTGAACTTTGAATTTTTGAGTCAAGGCTTCAATAGTTTTATTAATGAAGTGTGTACCTTGATCACTCATGAGGATCTTTGGGCATCCAAACCTGATTATGATATCATCAAATATGAATTGCACAGCTGTAGTTGCACTACATTCCTTGACTACTCTTGCTTCTAGTTTCAGAGGAATATTCATCTCTCCCATGGGCCCTTTAATACCCTTCAAGTTTGTGAACTTTGTTGGAAATAGGTCCTGATACTCATGCAGTAGCTCTGTAATTTTGTCAATGGTAGCATCATCCCAATATTCTCCAACATTTTCCAATTTAGGTGCTTGCTCTGTTCCAATATTAACTTTCTTAATTTTGATGGGCTGCCCAATAAAAGGTAATTCGATCCCAGGCCCATCTATGTCTCTCTTTCCTTCAGTTTCTGTGATGTTCACATTCCTAGGATCATCATCTTCATCAACATTTATATTGTAACAATCTTGTAATCTTTGAAAATGTGCAGTCCATTCATCCTCTTCTTGTTCTAAATGGAGGTTAGGTGCCTCCTCAAAGACCTTCTGTCTTACAACTTGTAAAGCCTTATCTACTGTGGGGTACTGACTCTCAAATAAAAACGTAGCTATAAAGTTTTGATTCATACCGTACCTATCTGAGGTGGTGAGGCACAATTCTCCTTGAAGATACCAATTGATAGGTGTTGTATCTAGAGTATCAATGAACTTATGCACCCATTGTTCCTTAGGAATGTTGATCCAAGCTTCCTCACAACTTCACACATGGTCCTTTGGACAACTCTGACCTATGTATCGAACTTCACAACCTTCGATCTGGTCTAAAAAGTGCATTGTCGTCAAGGTGCGACATTTTACCCACTCCACGATGTTCTGTTTGTGTGTTCCCCACCATCTACCTGGAGTTTCTTTCAATGCTTCCTCCAGTGCCAACAACCTCCGTTATACTAGTACAATTTATTCAAATTCCAATAAAAATGTTTCTAAATGATTCAAACCATCAAAAGTGGGAAGATTACTTACTTCTGTGCCAATCCAGCGAACTGCCTTGGTCAACCAGGCACATCTCCTCGTAGAGACTTCGTACATTATGTTTTGTTAGTTCTCCAATGCTTCTTCTGAATCTGATGAACATGCACTTTCACTTTGCCAACTTAGAATCACATATGTTGTAGGATTAATGTAATTATGTTGTCTTGTTGTCAGTTTGTAAATATTTTCTAGCTCGTATGCTCAGTCTTCTTCTCTGATAGGTTTTGTATATCTGTGACCTTCATCGGGATCCAAATGTGCAATGACCCTAAGGCCATTACCCTCAAATGTCATTCTTCTCTTCTTTAGGTCAACAATAGTCGAATTGTTGAAGGCCCGATCAATGCCCAACAATGCAAAATAAGGACAACTCTCATCCACAATCTCAATCACTTCGAAGTATACAAACATCCTTACCCCATCGATGTCCATAGGGACATGCTCCAGTCTTCCAAAAGGGCTCACTGTCTGCTGATTAGCATTTCTGAGCCTGATAGGAGAGTAAATTAGCTTGGGTTTTCCCATCAATTCCCAAGTCTGCTTTGTCATAACGTTAACTTATGATCCCAAGTCGAGGACCACATAATCTATGTCATAGTCTCCAATCTGAACATTAAGGTGCAACTCCTTGGTTGTTCTTATTTTTCTTGATACCTGATTCACATCCCTACTCAACATAGGGTCTACTCTCCCTATCTCATATTGTCTGATTAGATGTTGTAGTTCTTGTACAACTCTTTCATCTTTAATTAAATCAATAAACGTATACAAGAATCCTACAAGCTTGCTTACCTCTTTTCCATCTCCAAGTGAGGTAGACTGATCGAATGCCATAGGCATTCCGCATTCTTTCACTTCTGGTTGTGCCTTAGATGAAGAAGCCTATTCTCCTCTAAATTCTCTTCTCGCCTCTTCAAATGTATTCTTTTCCTTCCTTGGATTGAACAACTGTGTCTTCTCTGCAACTCTTCTGACCCCTGATCTCTCTATAGTCTTTTCTGGAGTCACCTTGTCTTCTCCTGTAACAAACCCTCCTCTAGTGATAACAACAACTCTGGGATCCTCTCTGTGAGGTTCAGCTGATATTATTTGTACTTGTTGGTTTCCACCCTGTCTTTCCTAAAGTTTAGCCAACAATGTTGGACATTCCTCAATAACATGTTCAAATGAGTTGCAGTAGCTGCAAGTGGTACAAGGGTTCTGACAGTCCCTCTCCAAATGACCTAGATGGGCGCACTTATAACAAATGATCTGACCTCGACCTCGACCCATGCCTCCTCTCATCCTCTTCCTCTAAATCCACTGCAAGGGTTGAATTTTCCTCTTCCTGGGGAGTTAAACTGCACAACATTTCCTTCTTGTTGTAATTCTCCTTGAATTCTGTATGTATCCCTTGACCTTTCATGCATGAGGTCATAAGCCCTACATTCCTTCTCATCACGCCCCATAGATTTACAGAATGTGCAATACAGATTTGTGGGTTTCTAAACATATTTTTTCATAAAGTAACATTCACCATGGCAATGTCTATTTCTACATACCTCACACCAAGGTAGAGTGACCTGCTTCAAAGGGTTCAAAGCTCCCAAGGCCAAGTATTCATTAAATAGGGGGCAGTGTTCCTTATCATGACCCTCTGATTTACATCTGATACACCAGATGTCTTCTCTTTATCTTTTCCTTTTTCTTTCTTCATATCTTCGACCTGCAGAGATAAGCTAGTTAGCTGACTCAAAATTTGACTCATACCTAAGCTGGATTCTCCCATAGGGGTTGATTCTAGTTTCATGTTGATATCCAATGCCTCAGCCTACGAAGCAATCTTCTGTATCATCAGAGGGACTCTAATGTGTGGAAAGAGGACATCGATGAACCATTCCTTGTTCTGTTCGTTTGGAATCTGAAAACTCAAATGGCCTGTCAAGGCCTTAAACCTCTGATCAAAATAACAAATAGGTTCAACTACTCTCTACTTGATTTGTTTCATCTCTGTAATGCACTGTGACTCCAACTTGGGTTGCTTGAATTCGAAAATCAACGCAGTCTTAATGTCATTCAGTGGTTTAGGTTGTGCAACTCCCTGAACAAATTTCATGTATCAACTCAATGCACGGTCTCTCAGGGTAGTACTAAACTGATTCCTCTTAACATCTTCATCAGTGATACTCTTAATACTCCATACAGCTTCACATAAGAACCAATGTTGGTCAGGATCCTCAGATCCATCTCCTACAAAATAGGTAACCTCATCTCGTCTGCCATAGATCTTCCTAGGTTTCTTGACTGAATAGGTACTAAAATTCTAGTAGAAGTGCTCTCAGTGTTCTGATAACTTAGGTTAATCTGGTTGCTTAATGTTGCTAACACAACAGGAGGAGTAGTAGTACTTACTTCAATGGTATTCGCAGTCCCTGAAGTTCTTGATTCTTCTTAGCGAGGTTCTTCAGTCTTCCCTTCCTCTGCCCTAGTGGACTCGGAATACTCCTCGTTCAATAGTTATTCTTCTTTTCCACTGTAGAACCCTTCATCCTATGCTAGTGGTTCATGGTTATGCTCAAACAGGTTCACAAGAGGAACTTCTCTGAATGATCTCCCACTGTGCATGTGTCCAACCTCTTTGTCGTTGTCGTTGTCTAAGTTCTTGAACATTAGCTTTAAAAATCTGACTGATTATTGTATCTTCAATATGTTCTTCTCATGCAACAACATCTTGATCTTCAACTTCAAAAAGTGTAAAAACTTTCCTCTAGGTCCCTTAAAGAAATACCTCTCTACTTGGCTATACGATTCCACTTTGTCAATGGAAAACTCAGTAATATACCTTCCAATAGTGTTATCAAACCAATGATCTACTGCTCTTGACACTGCGTTATCAACTCTCTTGACCTTCTTGATCAACGTCGACGTCCAAACCACAGGTGGTCTAGATCTGATTTCAAACTGGGTATCTGCTAATCTGGCTAACCACTCGTATAACTCCTTATGAATTCCTCCAAAGTAAATCTCGTGTATATCAGTAAATATATACCTTCCCAACCAATCCTCTGTACTAATATTAGGGTTATTATTCTGAGCTTCGGCGAAGTCCCTCTCTTGTTCTTCTATCCACTTATGAATCTCTATCTTTGATGGAAACCACCTTGACATTACCTCAAGAAGATCCTGATCCCGACAACGGAACCATTTGTTGGCATAGGGGCAGACCTAGGGTTCAACTCTAACAGCGCACTAACAAGCCATAACAAAGGCCCTTTCGGCAACACCTGCGAAGTAGATGAAGTCTCACCCAAAGTAGCAATAGGGGGGTTGTAGGACACAAGTGTCTACAACCAGAGGAAATGCAAAGTGAATCCAGAACATCAACGCAGATAACCTAGTTGTACTTAACAATATTATGCTTACTTGCGAAGTTGTATCTCTGATCTAACATTCATGTAATAATAGTATAATAGATAACAAATAATCACAACATCAACCACATAGACAACAATATTTACGTGGTCCACCCTCTCCCTAGGGCTACATCCAAAAAACTGCACTTCTTGATATATTAGATGAAAGCATATAGTTATATCTGTGCACTTAGCTGCATATTTCTCTCTTCTCTCTCTTTCTCTCCCCTCCCTGCACACCCAGCTGCAGGGTTGATCTTCGCACCCAGCTGAAGATCCAGAATACAGAATGCTCTCACAACACATAACTTCTCTCTCTCAATACAATAATAGCATCGACCACAATAAGCATAACCAAGAAAAGACCAGCCCTCCCAAGTATTCTAGACCTTTATTTATACATTAACATGACTCTTAGACAACCATAGGCCAAATGCTAGGTGTCAAGACCCTAGATGCTAAGACCCTAGGTCCACTTGATCTACGTTTTTAGGGCTTCGCCAGCTGGTCCTTCCTTCTTTTCCGCGAGGTGCTCCAAAGCACTCATTGGTATCTTTATCCGCTTCTTGAGTTGTCCATGATCCATCTTCTCTGCTGATCTTTCTTCCTTGACCTTCTCGTTCAACGACTCGCTTTCCTTCACTTCGCTCCTTCTTTTTTGTTTCTTTAACCACTTCAACCCTTCCTTGGTCTGTGTACCTTCCATGATCTTCGTACTTGGTCTTTCTTCTTCCTTATTCTTTACTTTCAGCTTGAGAGAGACCATAAAATTTTTAGTTCCCAAGCACAACGACGACTACAACAATTTGTTAAAATAGAATACAAGTTTTACCATTCACTTCACAAATTTGAATCTCTAGATTGACCTTATATTTATAAAACATAGGAAGATCTAAGAATATAAGTCATGATTAATTAACAACTAACAAATTCAATATCAGAGTCAAGATCAGTAAATGCAAATTACAGTGAATGGAGGAAATTCTAAGTTCTAGGCTACAATTAAATTCGGCAGCATTCATAACAAATTTTAGTTTACATAAGTAGTTATATGATTCTACAACGATATTAACATTCTAATACAAAAATTTACTCTCGATGTAAAATAAACTTCAGATACCGGAACCGTTGAAGACAGAAATTGAGAATGTCCTTTGATGTCTTGTGCTCCTTTTTACTCTTGCTTGCTAATCATCGAGACTTCACCGGTACCTCCCAACCAATTAGGGGACTATTCTTCCCCCTTAGCCCCCTGAGCCGCAAAGGGGCCACACACAAGAAACCAACAAACAATAGCTCCAAGGCTTTCCTCACAAGGAAGTGCTTCCACTCTTTCTTCAAGCTTGGAATCCCAACTCTCACAAGTAAAACAAAGTCCAAAACATTTTGGCAGTATAACATTACCAAGAATAGTTGAGATCCTTTCCCCTTCTACCACATTTGTTTTATAGAAAAATCCCCAATGACACATGTCCTCGTGCACAATTAATTATCTTTTTAATTAATTTAATTAGGATTATTCACCCACACACTTGTCACACTCTCCCCAAGTTGCAAAAGTAATTACCATTTTTATTTTAATTAAAAAGTCAGTTTCCCTCACATACCTCTCCCTTCGCTTCCTCTTGATTGTTCTCGGTGCGAAGGGCTCTTGAATTTGCAGAATTCTCTGGACTCTATCCAAAGCTCAGTCATGGAAGTCAAGCGTGACATCAATGAGTTGCTGAACATGGATGAACGTCGGGAACGTCGCAAGGAGCACCTAGAGACTCTTATGTGTGATCTCCGACACACCACACCAGACGCAGGGATTCCAAACAAGCACATTGTGCAAGACCCACAGAAAGAACGAACGACGGGCCTTAGATCTGGATGACTCCAGCATTCTCAGGTTTCACTGGTTTTTTTTTTTATGTTTCCAAACAGTTTATTTTACTGGGTTCTAGACCTGCGAGGAACCTTAAATTCTAGGATTAGCACATTTTTTTGTTATATGTCTTTCTCTTTCTCCTATCATTAAAATTGCATGTGTTAGCACAAGAATTTGCGATTGCATTTTTTGTCATTTCGCAGCACTAATGAATTAGGAGTTTCTGTAGTGCACCTTTGTCCTATGCTCCTTTACCATAATTCATCATAATCAATTGATGTCATAACTCCCATTGTTTTCAGTGCCCCTTTCTTTTTAAAGGAATATGGAGATTTGGTCATTTATGAGTTTTCTAACTATTTATCAATTTGAATTTTTCTCCCAAGCTCGGCGCTGCTGAAATCACTAGTTCAGACAAGCTGCAGATTGCGCTACGAGATCGACTATTAGAGTTGAATTGGAAGATGAGGTGGATGTAGTAGTTCCATAGATTTTTGTAGATCTTCCATCATCAACCACAACCTCCAACTCTTCTTCCACAGACTCCATAACCATTTTCCAACTGAATTCACCTATACTAAGGTCAATCCACTTTGCTTCAAAATCTTGAATGCCCATTCATTCACTTGGCTCTTGTGTCCACACAGCGGTACAAAAATTCGCTGCCAAAAATACGCTACAGAATCTGCAAAACAAAATTCCAATGGCTCTACGAAAATTGCAGAGTTACTTCACAGAATGGCTCTACAGAATCTGCATAACTATTTTACAGTGGCGCTACGAAATTTCCTGTAGCGGTTATTGTTACCAATTTGATCATAAAACCAAAACAACGAAGTGGGTTTCTCTGAAAAATTTTTTGGAGGTAGATGATATCCCTGTTGACTTGCTGACCAAATTTCAGCCTAGCCCAGTATGGAATTTGAGAGAAACGATTAAAACACCAGCATGCTGCAAATTCTCTGTTTTGCATAGCTGATTGGATATTCTCCCTGTTGGGAGGTTTCCACCTATCCAGGAGGGTTCGAATGGCTTCTCATGGATCATTGAGATGTCTAGGGACACCTGCACCTAAGCTTTATCTCCATTAAATACCTCATGCAGTGAGGTGGAAACAATTTATTAATGACTTCCAACAATTTCCTGAAAATTAGCAATTTGTTGGATTTTTGTCTCTTTGACTGTTGTCACCTATATCCAAGACTTAGAATCCAATGAAAGAGATGGGATTAGACCTCCTAAGGATATTTGGATGTTATTTTCTATTTAAGAGAGGAAGGAGCTCTTGAAGGGAGGGGGGATTCATGAGCCAAGAGAGGCTAGAGACTTGTAGGAGGCACTTTTTCTGTGATCATTGTAACCCTGAGGGGCTTATGTTTTTGTAAACATTTATGTTATTAGAAATTCAGGATATCTGTGGTATCAGATTATTTTTTCTTTGTTTTCCTCTTTGTATTGTTACTTGAATGAATTGTACACCTTGAGTATCATGGTTGCCTCTGATTAATGGATTCTTGAGCATCTGAGGATCCGATGTATCTTGCCTATTAGTCATTGTTTACATTCAAGTACCTTGAATTCATTTATGGAGAGAGGATCTCTGCCTTATGGATTTTCTTCTATGTGTTATCTTTTCTCTTCCTCTATCCAATAAACCTTTTATCTGATATACAGATTGATTGCTTTTAATGAGTAGGGTGTTTGCTTGACTCCATAACCCAATGGTCCATCACTGATTTATTGTAGCTAACTGTCTTTTCTTTTCCTTGTTTTCTTATTCTTGATCCAATATAAACCCAATCAAGTCTTTTTATTTCAAAATGTGTTAGGCTTTCTCTTAAGCAGTCTAAGAACAATTTCTAGTGCTAACATTTTTGGCACCGTTGTCGGGGACGGAAATGAAGACATATTCCCTAGGAGGACGAAATTGATGAGATCCATTTTTTGATGGTGAACAAAGGATGGTCACATATCAGAGACTGCATCATTCACCTAGAGAATGCACTCCATGAAGTAAGAACATGTTGGTGACTTCACTGATATAGGATACAATAACCATGGAAGCTATCTTGGCTCGAAGGTTTTCACCTTTAAATTTTTCAGCTATTCTTGGTTTCCCACATGCAGTACCTCATTTGACAGAATGGGGAGATTGAATGCATATCTTCAGAAAGAGGAAAGAAAACAATCTTGCAGAACACCTCATCAAGTTTCATGACTGCATGGCTCTACTGGATCTACAGCATGAGGATGTTGGTATGAAGATGTTCATGCATTCATTGGATGGGGATGCACGTAAATGGTATTTCTCATTACCCCCTTCCATCATTTCATCCTTGAAGGATTTCCATAGAGTATTCAATGAGCACTGCAAAATGTACTCTTCGGATGAGTTATTATTTGAAAATTGTTGTGGGGAATATGAATTGCATGATGAGATTGAAATTATAGATAGAAAATAATTCCTCCCTCACAATATTCATCGACTCTCTAATGATCTTCAAGATGATGTTCTTTCCCATAAACATGAACTAGAAATGGATAATAAAGAAGTTGAAGCTTCTCCTACTGCCATTTTTCCTCATTGTTATAAATCTGAAGATTTGGTTGCTTTAGATACAAAACACAATGATCAGTTGTATTTTGGTCAAATGCCAATTGAAATTAGTAAAAGGACCCCTCATATTTCAAATTCGCAGACACAGGGATATGGCAGCACCCATGGGAAACTGGATTTGCAGAGATCATCCATTTTCAAGGAGGAACAACAAGAGGACTATCTTTCTCCTTATGTACTTGTTGCTTCAAATTTAGATGAGAAGGTTGATTATGATGAGGAATAAGGTGATGTTGTTTCAAATCTGTTTCAAGATCATATTGTTGATGATATATGCAAAAATCTTCATCTTTACCATTAGGATTTTATCCCAATGTTCCAATATTTGACAAATATAGTGATGAGGAGGAAGAATTTAAAAATTAGAAGGGCTTGTTGACCAATGGAATCACATCTAGTTCTACTTTTAAACAAAGAGATGATCAACAATGCATTCATGCAATGGTCGATAATAGTTACAAGTATGTTGTTCCAAATACTTATGAAGATCCTCTTATTTCTGATACATTTTTAAAATATATCATTGTTGGAGAGAGTAATCAACAGTTTTTTCATGATATATATTTTAAGACTCGTCGTTCATTTGATCATTATGAAGACAATGATGTAGAAGATCAATAACATATCTCTTCTTTCCTCTCAGAAATTGTCAGCTATAATGAGCCAGCACATCATAGTGATGGATATGACAAAGGAGAACATAAAGGATTGGATGAGCAATTGATCATGCATGTTTCTCTGTCATTTGTTGAGAAGCAACAATTTTTGTAAGAATTTCAAGATCCAATTGCTACTTATATGTAGATGTTTTGCAGTAATGAAGTTTCAGTTGTTGCCATCTTTAAGGCTAGATTTTTGGATTGCAAGTATGATTTCAAAGATTATGATTTACATGCTACAATCCATGTGTTTGTGAATTTGCACAAAGTTGGAAGGAAAGTTCAAGTTGTCAGTTACTTGCTTACTTGTATGCATTGGAGATTCAATTTCACTTGATCAGTTTTCTTCTACTGATTAGAAGTAGGAGTAGGTAGGAGAATAAGCTCGACATACGAGCAGTTAGATTCTTTTCAGTTTGTTGGTTTGCAACAGTATAAGACTCCATGCCCATGGAACAACATGCTTATGTCAAGTCAAATATTTTAGGTGATAGGTAAGGCCTCTGGTCTACAAGTTCTTGGCAGCTTGGAGGAAGCGTTCCATCCCCCATGGAACCAAATGTTAGCACAGGAATTTGCAGTAGCATTTTTGGTCATTTCGCAGAGCCGATGAATTAGGAGTTTCCTTAGTGCACCTTTGTCCTATGCTCCTTTACCATAATTCGTCATAATCAGCTGATGTCATATCTCACATTGTTTTTATTGCCCTTGTTTCTTAAAAGGAATATGGCGATTTGGTCATTTAAGAGCTTGCTAACTTTTTATCAATTTGAATTTTTCTCCCGAGCTCGGTGTTGCTGAAATCACTAGTTCAGACAAGTTGCAGATTGTGTTACGGGATCGATTGTTAGATTTTAATTGGAAGTCGAGGTGGATGTAGTAGTTCCATATCTTGTTGTAGATATTCCATCATCATCCACAACCTCCATCTCTTCTTCCACATACTCCATAGTCATTTGCCAACTGAATTTCACCTATACTAAGGTCAAGCCACTATGCTTCAAAATCTTGAATTCCCATTCATTCACTTGGCTCTTGTGTCCACTTTGCACTACATAAAGTCACTGCCAAAGCTACGCTACGTAATCTGCAGAAAATTTTTACAGTGGGGCTACAGAAATTGCAGAGTTACTTCACATAATGGCACTACAGAATCTACAAAACTGTTTTACAGTGGCGCTACAGAATTTCCTGTACCGGTTACTATTACCAATTTGATCATAAAACCCAAACGACGAAGTGGTTTTCTCTGAAAATTTTTGTGGAGGCAGATGATATCCCTGTTGACTTGCTGACCAAATTTCAGCCTGGCCCAGTTTGGAATTTGAGAGAAACAATTAAAACACTAGTGCGTTGCAAAGTGTGCTACAAATTCTTTGTTTTGCATAGTTGATTAGATATTCGCCCTGTTGGGAGGTTGCCACCTGTCCAGGAGGGTTCAGATGGCTTCTCATGGATCAGTTATATGTCAAGGGACACCTGCACCTAAGTTTTAGCTCCATTAAATACCTCATGCAGTGAGGTGGAAACAATTTATTAATGACTTCTAACAATTTCCCTAAAATTAGTAGTTTGTTGGATTTTTGTCTCTTTGAATGTTGCCACCTATCTTCAAGGCTTAGAATCCAATGAAATAGATGGGATTTGACCTCCTAAGGAAATTTGGATGTTATTTTCTATTTAAGAGAGGATGGAGCTCTTGAAGGGAGGGGGGATTCATGAACCAAGAGAGGCTAGAGAGTTGTAGGAGGCACTTTGCCTATGATCATTGTAACCCTGAGGGGCTTATGTTTTTGTAAACATTTATGTTATTATAAATTCAGGATATCTGTGGTATCAAGTTGTTTTTTCTTTGTTTTCCTCTTTGTATTCTTACTTGAATGAATTGTACACCTTGAGGATCATGGTTGCCTCTGATTAATGGATTCTTGAGCATCCGAGGATCTAATGTATCTTGCCTATTAGTCATTGTTTTCATTCAAGTACCTTGAATTCATTTTTGCAGAGAGGATCTATGCCTTATGGATTTTCTTCTCTGTGTTATCGTTTCTCTTCCTCTATCCAATAAACCTTTTATTTGATATACAGATTGATTGATTTTAATGAGCAGGGTGTTTTCTTTACTCCATAGCCCAACGGTCCATCACTGATTTATAGTAGCTAATTGTCTTTTCCATCACTGATCAAGTCTTTTTATTTCAAAATGTGCTAGGCTTTCTCTTAAGCGGTCTAAGAACAACTTCTAGAGCTAACATTTTTGGCGTCGTTGTCGGGGACGGAAATGAATAAATCTTCCCTAGGAGGATGACATTGATCAGATCCAGTTTTGATGGTGAACAAAGGCTGGTCACATATCAGAGACTGCATCATTCACCTACCGACTCCACTCCATGAAGGAAGAACATGTTGGTGACTTCACTGATAAGGGATACAATAGCCATGGAATATATCTTGGCTTGAAGGTTTGCACCTTAAAAATTTTCAGCTATTCCTGGTTTCCCACATCCAGTACCTCATTTGACAGAATGGGGAGATTTTCTGCCTATCTTCAGAGAGAGGAAAGAAGAAAATCTTGCAGAACAACTCATCAAGTTTCATGAGTGCATGGATCTGGATCTACAACATGAGGATATTCGTATGAATGTGTTCATGCATTCATTGGATGGGGATGCACGTAAATGGTATTTATCATTACCCCCTTCCAACATTTCATCCTTGAAGGATTTCCACAGAGTATTCAATGAGCACTGCAAAAGGTACTTTTCAGATGAGTTATTATTTGACAATTGTTGTGGGGAATATGAATTGCATGATGAGATTGAAATTATAGATAGAAAAGAATTCATCCGTCGCAATCTTCATCAACTCTCTAATGATCTTCAAGATGATGTGCTTTCCCATAAACATGAACTAGAAATGGATATTAAAGAAGCCGAAGGTTCTCCTACTACCATTTTTCCTCATTGTTATAAATCTAAAGATTTGGTTGCTTTAGATACAAAACAAAATGATCAGTTGCATTTTGGTGAAATGCCAATTGAAATCAGTAAAATCAGCCCTCAACTTTTAGATTCGCAGACACAGGGATATGGAAACACCCATGGGAAACTGGATTTGCAGAGATCATCCATTTTCAAGGAGGAACAACAAGAGGACTATCTTTCTCCTTATGTACCTATTGCTTCAAATTTAGATGATAAGACTGATTATGATGAGGAAGAAGGTGATGTTGTTTCAAATCTGTTTCAAGATCATATTGTTGATGATTATATGCAGAAATATTCATCTTTACCATTAGGATTTTATCTCGATGTTCCAATATTTGATGAATATAGTGATGAGGAGGAAGAATTTAAAAATTATAAGGGCTTGTTGACTAATGGAATCACATCTAGTTATATTTTTCAATAAAGAGATGATCAACAATGCATTCATGCTATGATCGATAATAGTTATGAGTCTGTTGTTCCAAATACTTATGAAGATCCTCTTATTTCTGATACAGTTTTAAAAATATCATTGTTGGAGAGAGTAATCAACAGTTTTTTCATGATAGATCTTTTAAGACTCGTCATTCATTTGATCATTATGAATACAGTGATGTAGAATATCAAGAACATATCTCTTCTTTCCTCTCAAAAATTGTCATCTATAATGAGCCAACACATTATAGTGATGGATCTGAGTCACAGGGATATGACAAAGGAGAACATAAAGGAATAGATGAGCAATTGATCATGCATGTTTCTCTGTCATTTGTTGAGCAGCAACAAGTTTTGTACGAATTTCAAGATCCAGATGCTATATATATGGAGATGTTTTGCAGTAATAAATTTTCAGTTGTTGCCATCTTTAAGGCCAGATTTTTGGATTGTAAGTATGATTTCAAAGATTATGATTTACATGCTACAATCTGTGTGTTTGTGAATTTGCATAAAGTTGGAAGGAAAGTTCAAGTTGTTAGTCAATTACTTACTTGGATGCATTGAAGATTCAATTTTACTTGATCAGTTTGCTTCTACTGATTAGAAGTAGGAGTAGGCAGGAGAATAAGCTCGCCATACGAGCAGTTAGATTACTTTCAGTTTGTTGGTTTGCAGCAGTATAAGACTCCATGCCGATGGAACAACATGCTTATGTCCAATCAAATATTTTAAGTGATAGGTAAGGCCTCTGGTCTACAAGTTCTTGGCAGCTTGCGGGAAGTGTGCCATCCCCCATGGAGCCAAATGTTAGCATAGGAATTTGCAGTAGCATTTTTTGTCATTTCGCAACGTCGATGAATTAGGAGTTTAAACATGTACGATTGACATAACAAAATTACAAGAAAATATCTATCGCACCCACTTCAAAATATTTGCGCAACTCGAACTGAAACAATATTAGAGGCATAGGTGATTCATTTCCAAAATCATCAATAATCATTGCCTAAATGTCATTAATAAGCACAATTCCTTTACTAAAGGATTTATTTATTATAGCCAATTTATATTATCATTCCATTCCCAAGACCCTAAAATCTTCTCTATACAAAATTATTAAGGATCAATTTGTAAATTCTCTTTAATAAAGATTATTAAATTCTTAAGTCTCCTCCAATTAAAGATTATTACTTGGTCCAAAGAGAGTTCACTCTAGATCATCCTTAAATTTCTTTTCATTTAAGGATGAAAATAAATTAAATTTGATCTTTAAATTTCTTTTCATTTAAGGATTATCATTCCATTCCCAAGACCCTAAAATCTTTTGTATACAAGATTATTAAGAATCAATTTGTAAAGTCTCTTTAATAAAGATTATTAAATTCTTAAGTCTCTTCCAATTAAAGATTATTAATTGGTCCAAAGAGAGTTCACTCTAGATTGTCCTTAAATTTATTTTCATTTATCTCCTAATTGTATTGTAAAAAGTTCATCATCATACTCATAGAAGTTCTCTTAAAGAATCCTAAGACAAGTATATGTACAACTGTAGAATATAATTATTGCTTTTCACTGTCAATGCATTTTACAAGGAATTACAATTATTATTATTATTATCAATAAAAACATGATTACAAAGATAAAATTATTACAAAATCTTTCCCACCTCTAAGGTTATTAAGTTCCTATCTCAAGAACTCAAACTAATTATTAAAAGATAGGCATTATCTTAGAAACTACTCATTAATTAAAATTTTGATGAAATAGTAAAAACCAAACTCTTTTAATTTACTACACAATTACTTCAACAGTCGATTCTAAATTGGATTCTAAAATCTAAATTGGATTCTAAAATTATTAACCGAAAGAGAATAATGTGTATCCTCCTAAAATTAGAATATTCAAATTAAAAATAAGATTAAGAAAATATAACACATGCGATTCAAGGAATAGTAATAACAATTTACCATTAATGAATCGATTGGTAACTATCATCAAGTACGAGTTTTTGTTGGCATACATTAATGAAGTTTGTGTTCCAACTAGTTACTTTACTACCAAATACGTTGGCTAAGGCATCAATCTCCTCTATCAAAATAGGATCTATCCTCTACTCGAGGAATGGCGAACTGGCGACTGGCGAACTGGCGAACCAGGTCCCTTGAGGGCGATCCTAGATCCCAGACCCTTCTTCACCGCGTAGCTCACTCCTGAGGACCTCCTCTACCTGACAGCCTTCCATCTTTTACTCCTTTGCTCGCAGTCGTCATGCTTTTTTAGTGTTTTGTCCCTTGGTCTGCTATCGAACCGCATCTTCATGCTTCCTTTGTCTTCTAGTCCTGATAGAGACTGCACTTTCTCATCATTGCCTTAGTCCGAGCCCCCCTGGACACATCGTATCTACAGCACTCTCTCACCTTTTTCGAACCTCCTGTCTGACTCTCCCCTCGTTCTGTGGGCCGGTAGCGGTTCCCCAGCTACTTTTATAATGGACTCCCTGACCAAAACTCTCATGCAACCAACTAATGAACTCTTGTGGAAACAGGAGGGCTTATTCGATCTTGTTGACTCCCTGGAAAAAAGGTGTCCTTTTCTTCCTTCCGAGTCCCTCTCAAACTGTCCTTACACGTCCTCAGTTACACCAGTTGCTTCAGGCTTTTCTCCACTGACAAGATTTCCTACCTTGAAAACTTCTCCACCTGCCTCTGACAAGCCTCCCCTTCTCTGTCCAAACAGGTTTCCCTCTTCGAATTCTCATAGAGCCCCTTCTTTCTCTCACCGTGAGGCTTCCAACGGTCGAAAGTAGTGGAAAACAAACAGAAAAACCACGCGATTGGTGTTGGGTGATGGTGTAGGTTTAGAAAACCTCTGCAAGATGTCTATTTGCGCTCTTGTTGATTGTATTTCTTACAAAAGTTTGAACCCCCAGCCATTGGAGGACTGAATGAAGACTAACTGGTTCCCACTTTTAGGATACTACTCGAAAGTCTTTTACCTCAAAAAAGGCTGGCTCAACTTCTTATGCAGGGATCCTGAAGATGCTACACAGCTCTTATCATCTTTCTGGGTCTTTGGGGGAAGTAGCCTCATGCTTAAGCACTGGAGAATGGCTTTTAACCCAGAATCTGACTACTTTCAACTCAGACAGCTCTGGGTGTTGCTTCTGGGTCTATCTCTCCATTTCTGGACCGAAGAAGCTATCAAAGCTATAGGCGACTCTCTTGGCAGGTTCATTGCCCTCGATAGTTCTTCTCTCTCAGGCTCCTCTAGGAAACTAGGTAAGGTTTTAGTTGAGATGGATCTATTGGTTGGACTGCCAGAGAACCTGGAGATTGAATGGAGAGGACGGAAGATCATCCAGACTCTGGACTATCTCGGGTTGCCTTTCCGCTGCAACAAATGCCGAGAAACTGGTCAACTTCGCAGAACTTGCCCTGGTAAGTCCTTGACTTCTCCTTTCGAAGATGCTAATCTGCATCTTAATCCTCCTGATTATTTGGACGCGGACCCATCTCTCGAGTTTGTGTTTATTCACCCCGACTCTCCTTCCCCTCCCCTACCTGGACAACCCGAACTACTGACAACCAAGCTTTTTCATCTGTGTCCTTCTCTTTTCAACTCCCTCACTGCAGCCAAAAAGGATACCATCAACCGCTATCTTTGGCTCTCTTCCCTCCGTCCTGGTGCTCCCCCTCCAGAAACCGAGCTGTCACAGACCCCTGCATCTATGACCCAAACTCTTGTCAACTCCCCCCACACGGACTCCGATCCTTCCCTCCTTCCTCTCCCCTCCCTCCCTTTACACCCTCTCCCTACCCCTTTACCGACCTGTCAACATAGTACTCCCTCCCTTTCCTCTGATCCGATCAATCCCCCAGTTGATCCCCCTGGCTTCAGTCAGCCAATCGAAAGTGAGGGTTGTTTGCTGGTAGAGTTGAGTTCCTTGCCTACCCCACGTTTCATCTCGGATTCCACTTCACAACTTCTTATTTACCGAGGGAACGAAATCATCTTACCTTCTGCCGGTGTTGGTCCTTCATATTCTCAACTTCCGGAAAAAGACAAAAAATCCTTTGCTTGGTCGCGTGGCTTGGGCGTAGATCTCTCTCCTCTCCAAACAAGAAGCTCCAGAAAGAAGAAGGAAGTTCAAAACTCGCAACATTCTGATCCTATCGCCCCTGCACTTGATGGTAAGGCCCTTAGAGATTTGAAGGCCATAGCTTGTACAAAATAATGCTTATGCTCTCTTTAAACTTACGAGGGATCGGAGGCAACCTCAAGACTGCAGCCTTCCGTAAACTTTAAGAGCACACCTCTCCTGATGTAATCTTTCTCCAAGAAACTCTTTCATCTGATCAAAATTCCAGAGCTTTTTTTCACTCCTTTCGCTCTTCATGGGTCTCAGCGGCCGTTAGCTCTCTTGGAAATTTTGGTGGCTTGCTAGTAGCCTGGGACCCCGGTTACTTTGAATTGGTTCCCTTCCTGACCTGTGGAGGTTTATTGCTGGTGGTCCGCTGCCTAGCTACCAACCAGGAGCTGGCTTTTCTTAATGTATATGGCCCCTGCCAAGACAGATTACAGTTATGGACTCAGCTTGCATCCAGTGGTATTCTAGATTTACCAAACCTCATACTTGGAGGTGACTTAAACATCACACTCTCTTCTGATGAACACTGGGGTGGAAACCTTTCGCCTGGTTCAGATGTGGCCTTCTACAAAGACCTATTCTCGTCAAAGAACCTCATCGACATTTTTCCAAACAGACTTGTTCCCACTTGGCATAACGGGCGAACTGGGATTGAGGCTATTACTAGACGCCTTGATCGTTTTTTATTATCGGATAGTTTTATGTCCTCCACAGGCTTCCCGACCTCGTGGGTGGAGCATCCTTATTTTTCTGACCATGCTCCCGTGTTCCTTAATCTGTGCATCCCCCTCCGCCATATTTCCTTCCCCTTTAAATTCAATCACCACTGGCTTCTCTCCGCAGATTATACTGATCTTGTCCAAGCTGTTTGGTCAGACCCGTGTTTCCAAACCGAACTTAACCCACAGGGGAAAATAGTCTGGAAGCTTAAGATACTAAAGGCCCGATCAAAATCCTGGTATAATTGTAAAAAGGAATTGGAGGCGGCCCGTCTTCTTAACCTGGAATCTGAGATCAAAAATCTCATTGCTCTTTCATCCACCTACGTCCTATCTACGGAAGACTTTGTATCACTAAAATTGCTTGAAAGCAGCAGAGATTCTATTCTTAGCGAAGAGGAAAAATGTTGGAGGCTCCACAGCCGAGCGACTTGGCTAAAGTGGGGAGACTCTAATAGAAAAAAAAATCACAATTTAGAAAGTTTTAACAGAAACAAGAAAATTATCTGGTCTATTCAAAATGATCAGGTTGAGATACTCCGTGGGGAAGATGCAATCAAAGAGGAGGATGTCACCCACTTTAAACTTCTCTTCAAAGAAAACAGTTGTCAAAATATTCCTGACAAACTGGCAATTGCTAGTCTTTATCCAAAGCTGGTTTCGACTACTGAAGCTACTGATCTCTTTAAGCCTGTCACCTTTCTGGAACTCAAAGAAGTTTTGATCCATTTCAAAAAAGAGAGAAGTCCAGGGCCCGACGGCTGGACGGCTGGGTTTTTCACCCACTTTTTCGATCTAGTTGGATCGGATCTCCTCCAGATGGTGGAGGACACTCGCATCAAAGGTAAGATCATAAAAAGTCTCAATTCCACCTTCCTGGTACTGATCCCTAAAGAAAACAATTATGTCTCCTTCAACGACTACAGACCTATTTCCTTATGTAATCTTATCTATAAGGTAGTTTCAAAAGTGATCTCCAATCGGTTGAAGCCGTATCTAGAAAGAAGTCTATCAGCTGAACAACTTGGCTTTTTAAAAGGCAGAAGAATTCAAGATGCCATTGGAGTTGCCCATGAGTGCATCCACTCCATCAAATAGAAGAATTTAAAGGCTTTAATCATGAAAATAGACCTAAAAAAGGCGTTTGACAGCATTGATTGGAGCTATCTGAGGCTAGTCCTTCTCTCAGCGGGTTTTGGCGACAAGTTCATGGACTGGATCCTATCCTGTGTTTCTAGTGCAAATTTTGAAGTGTTGATTAATGGGGAGGCATCTAGTTTCTTCCAAAGTGAGAGAGGGCTCTATTAGGGATGCCCACTCTCCCCTTACCTTTTCATCTTAATTATGGAGAGCCTTAGCCTTATCCTTGCAAAATACAGCTCCGATCACAAAATCTCTGGTATAAAGGTTTCTAGACTCAACAAAATTATTCATCTCATGTTTGTTGACGACATTCTCCTAATGTCTTTAGCCGAACTTTCGGAGTGGCTGGTTATTCTAGACGCTCTTCAACTTTTCTACTCAATCTCTGGTCTGTCCATAAATGCCCAAAAAACCACTGTGCATTATTGGGGTCTATCGGAGGCAGATCTTTTGCTTTTCAAAGCATCCATCTCCTTCTCTTTTTTCAATTTGAATGAAGGTTTTAGGTACTTGGGCTATCGGTTGAAACCGTAAGCTTCCACCTCCGCTGATTGGAGCTGGCTTGTGGCCTTATTCGAAAGGAGAATAGGCTTTTGGGGTAATAAGTGGCTATCCCTAGGTGGCCGACTTATTCTTGTCAAATCAGTGTTGGAAGGTCTTGATGTCTATTGGATGATGCTTGAACGGATTCCAAACAAGAATATTATTTTGCTGCATAGGCTCTCTTTTAATTTCCTGTGGAACGACCTTCCTGGAAAGCGCCATTTTCACCTTTGCAGCTGGCAGACTCTTTCTAGGCTCCGAAAGGAGGGGCGATGGGGCCTCAAGGACCTATCTTTTTTCAACACAGCTCTCCTGGCTTGCTCTTTCTGGAGAGCGGTCACTCATGATAGCATCTAGCACCGAGTCATTATGGATAAATATCTTGCCTCCCGCCCTCTCATCCTTTGGCTGCGTAAGACGTCACATAAACAGAGAAGGGCTTCACCTTTCTGGAGAGGCCTGACTTCCGCTTCTCATGTGATCTTACACTGGCTTCGATGGTTGCCCGGATCGGGCTGTGAGATTCTTCTTGGGAGAGATAAAATCCTCGGCTTGGACAACCGATCGATCCTCTCCCGTCCTCCCAGAGCGCGACTTTCTTCCTTAAATTTGGAACACCTGTCACAGGAGAAATTGGCAGCTCACACGTTCCCCCTCCCTGACCTTTGGTTTCACAGCAGTGAGCTACAGTTGAGGGGTCCGATCGCGTTAGAATGGGATGCCTACACTAGTTCTCTAAAGTCAGTCGACATCGCTTTAAATGGAGGGCAGGATTCTCTCATTTGGGTCGGAGGAGATGCCTCGGGTCTTACAACTGTAAAAAATGTTTATGCGGCCCTTTTACACCAACAGGCAATGGTTCCTTATTTCCCAGGACTCCTTTCTGTTTGGCAGTGGTCGATTCCTTTAAAGATACAACTCTTCTTTTGGCTGTGCGTGCAGGAAAAAATCCTCACTTGGGAGGTGCTTCGTAAGAGGGGCTGGCAAGGGCCCGACCATTGCACCCTTTGCAACGATGCTACTGAAGATATTCACCACCTCTTCATTCACTGCGCCTTCACAACCAATATTTGGACTTTCCTTATACAGCATTACTCTCTCTCATCATACTGGAAAGGCAGCTCCTTCACCGACTGCTTCATCTCTTGGATCTCGGATTCATCGGCTCCCCATTCTCTGACGGCTCATGTCTGCTGGCAGACTTGGAAAGAGCGCAATCTGGTGTTATTTGAGGGATGGCCTCCCTCCCTGCAAGCGGTTCTCCAACGCATCTTATCCACCTTCCATCTACAGCAGAATTCTACAAAGAACATCCAAATCAAAGCTCGGGACTATTTGATTGCTGAAGGATCCACCTTAGTTTGCTTTGATGGTGCGGCTCACTCAAACGGTCTTTGCTGGGGGGCGGGGGGTACCTTCAAAACACACCCCTCGAGGATCACTAATTGGTTTCTAAATTGCGGGGTGGGTTCAAACACCAAAGCGGAACTTATGGGCTTGTGGGTTTCCCTCACCCTTGCGTCTTGGTGGTCTTTAAATCACCTTCTTGTTTTAGGTGACTCGAGGGTAATAATCAACTGGATTAATCACAATTGTAATCTCCATTCATTCCACATTGAAGGTCGGAAGCAAAGAACAAGGGATCTTTCCATTTTATTCACCGACATTAAATTCCAGCATATATCCAGATCCCATAACACAGAGGCGGACACACTCTCAAAGCGGGCTCTTGGTGCAGTGGTTGGAAGGCTCTCAGTTTTTCATTGTGATAAAGGAAAAGAAAGTCCTATCACCTCCTTCAACATTTTTGAATGATATGGATTTCCTCCAGTCTTTCGATTGACAGCTCTGTTGTATTGGCTTGATCCATTCTCCAAAGAATCCACTAGCTAGAGTGGCTTTCTTTTGTCCTTAGGAATTTCTGTGGTTTTTGCATGCACTGGTTCTTTCCTTGGCCATCGCCGAATATACGCCCCTAGCTCGTTCCTGATATTGTAAACAAGTTTATACATTATATAAATTTGAGAAAAACTTTTTCTTGGAGAGGTTTGACATCTAGATATCGTTAAGTGATGCCTGAAATTCCGACTACAACGAATCCCTTACCCAGAGGAAGGAGACTCTTGATAAATCCTTAATAAAGGATAAAATTCAGATTGGGATCGAGTCTACCTACCAAGGCGCACTACACTAACAGTTGATCTCATAAAAGAATATTTATTTTTAAGAGACAACAACTTGATTTCTAGCTAAAATATTAATCTAACCTTAAGCCGTCGATACTCTGATAAGGATTAAACTTCCTCCAGAGAAACTTAAGTCAACTTTTACATTTCTTACGAAATTTGGGATTGTGTCTTAAGAGGCAAAAGATCCAGTCAACATTTGTTAGGGAAGGTAAGAATTTCATTCAACGTAAGCAAGCTAAGTTGTTTTAATTCTGAACTAACTTCCTCCTGTAGAGATATGGCGACAATGAGAAGAATAAAATAAAAGGATAGCAATTTAAGACTACAACTTCACTGAAGTTTTGATTATAGGAATTCCAACAAACCGCTGCGAACATGACGAAATTCAAGTTCATAATTGCACGATCTAATTAACAACGTTCCTATAAATTAAATTTCCCAGACTGAAATAATAGGCAACAACACACGGACTACATTTAGAATGGTGGGCATGAGTTATGGTGTCACTAGACATTGATTTCCAGAGTGCTATTAGATTTCACAGAGATCATACGAGTTCTAATTTTGATCTTCACTCAAGACTAGCGACCAAACAAAAGTATTTCCAGGACTCGTGGCGTCTGCCACGATAATGATTTAGGTTTTACATTTAATATACAATAACCCAATAAGATTTAACTTTGGATAAAATTGTAGTGACCTACGATTTTCATAAAACCAGAATGCAATAACTTGACAATGACTCTACAATTTTGTAAATCAAGAGATGTCACTCACAGATAATGACCATTCGAATTTTTATTGCCAGGTAAGTAAATTTGTTGATCACAATCAAAATTCTAATTTCAAGGTTGTGAATTCATTTGGCGATCATATTGGCACAGTGCCCCCACCTCAGCGGGGTCTGCCCGACCTCCCGATGTAGGATCGTTCACAATGTTGAGCTGGAACAACTCTTCGGTTCCCCTGCTGGAACTCCAAATCATTAAATTCACATAGTCCCTTTATTTCCCTGGTGCGGGCCTTGAGAAGACCTGCACACGCTTATCCCTTTGGCGCCTTTTCCCTTCTTGAGAAAACTACACAATGGGCACTAGCCTTTCTGGCTAACCCCTTCCTCTCATGTGACCATGGACTATGACCACACACCTATCCAAGGGGCGCTTCGTGACTTCGCATTTTGGTTATTTGGATGTGATCTAACCTTGACTCTCCTGACTTCCGAACTCCCGAACTTCGAACTAGGAGCCTAGCGAGCACTAGCTCCTCCCTTAACCTTTATGAATGTGACCCCTCGCTATGACCTGGGGCCAATCTTCTGAGCGCTACGAGATTTCGTGTTTCTCGAACTCGTGAATTAGCTCTCCTCCCTTCTCCTGAGGTCCGAACTCCCGACTTCACTCACCTCAGATCAACGGTCTGAGACTCCAGGTGATCCAACGATCCATATCCTCTCTCGCAAATCGGGACTTCCCGTTACGTGACTTTGGAAGATGACTATGTTCTTCCTTCTCACTACCGACTTCCCGATATTCACGAGTATCCAATCAACGACTCACAACCCCCCATGATCTAACGGTCTAGATCTTCTCTTGCGAATCGAAAGTTTGCCTATCGGGATTTTTGAAAGTAGCTTTCTCCGTTCTCCCAACTCCTGATTTTGATTTCCCGAAATCTCCTTCCCGCGAAAGGAATCAACAGTTCAATATTCCCTTAGATCGACGACTCACTATCTCTCCTGAGCTTTCAAGTGTTGAATGACTCTCAGCCCTTATCCCCCTCTCATTTTTACTGGATCTCACGACACATGGATATCGACGCTTCTCCCTCCAGGGATTTCTACCGTCTGTCCAAGCTCTTAATGGCGCTTTGCCAAAAAACTTTGTGTCAACCCTTCTGAGCTTGATTTCTATGAGGTGACTTCAACCCTCATCCTTCCTTCAAACTCTTTGAAGTCTCTATCCGTCCTGACCTTCCGCTTTCTTCCCTGACTTGAAAGATTTCATATGTTTCAAAGGCTTCACCTTTGAACTTCCTCCTACGAGCCCTGTGACTTTGGGTCTCATCAGCGTTTCTGAAAACGCTATATCTCCTGAGCTTTGGTAATGAAATTAAACCTTGGCCCTGATGCACACTTGCACTCTACATGCAAATTTTCACTACTACTCCTGAGCTTCGGGACTTGGAATAAGTCTTACTCTTACACACTCCTCGTCCTGTCTCTTATGATCTTTTAGCTTGCTCAACATCAAAGGGACTCAGCCCTTTGCTTTCATAGAATATTTCTGGTGCCCTCCTGGCACATTCTTTGCTTGATCTCCTGAGCTTTCAAACTTGAAACAAGTTCTCTCCTCCGCACACTCCATGTATTTGACTAGCCTTCAGATGGTTGTCTTTCAACACTTCGTCCGAGTGTTGGCCTAGTGCACACCTTGCATAGGTCTTCCTTGAGAGTGTTCAACAAATCTGTGAGTGTCTTCTCCTCGATACTCCTCTTCTCTCTGAACTTGAAACAAAGTTCGTTTGTGCCCTCTTTGCACTCGTTCAATGCCTCCTTGGCAGACCTCTACAGAATTTTCAGCAATTATGTCTCTCCTCTGTGCCTTCTCTACACAGTCTTTCATCCAAGGTGTTTAGTAACCTTGAGGTTTCTCCCTTGAGTTTATGATTCCTCTGGTGTGCCCTCCTGGCACATTCTTTCTTGAATTCAACACAGAACTCATATGTGCACTCTTTGCATTGGCTAAAGAACCTGGAAATAACTCAACAACTCTCAAAGATTAAGAAGTCTATCTTAATCCTACAGATGAGAATTAACATATATATCTACAACATATATGAACATACACATATATCATTCAAAGACCACAGATAAAATAAATAGACATCAAATGCAGGAAAAAATGCTTTTCTTTGTATTAAGATCAATGTTTGATTACAACTGTGTACAAGACTGGACTATCACAGAGTCTCAGTTCCTTCTCTTACTGTTATCCTGAACTTCTAAATACCTTCTTCTCTCTCACTATTCTCACATTTCATTCTCACCCTGAACTCTGGTCTCTTCTTTCTTTTTACAAGAGGGCTCCTCAAGTTTATCCTCTCCACTGCTTTGGTGCTATCACCGTCTCACTTAAGACACCTTATCCCCATGACTCTTTACAAGGAACACAGATCCAAACCTGATTTAGATCTAGACCTACTTACATTCGATCATTTCGATGAACCCATCCACACCTGTCCAAAGGAATGGCATTGGATATTATCAACCTTACACATAAGTTTACATAATTTTATATTTCGAATTATGAGAATGGGAGGGTCGGTGCCTCTCCCTATCTTCAAATGTGTGTTGATATGTTGACTTGTTAGCGCATCTGTCAAGGTGAAAAGATGCTCCTGCATCACATACCCATTAAAATTCAAACTGTAATATAAATAACATCAAACGACAAGTTCAAACTCAACTTTGTAAAGGTTACACGACCAACTATATATATATATATATATATATATATATATAAACTTTGAAGGGAAATCATCTTTACAGAGACCATAAAATTTTTAGTTCCTAAGCACAATGACGACTGCAACGATTTGTTAAAATTGAATCTCCATATATTGTAAACACGTTTTACCATTGACTTCACGAATTCAAATATCTAGATTGACCATAGATTTATAAAACATATGAAGATCTAAGAATTTAACTCAGGATTAATTAACAGCTAACAAATTCAATATCATAATCAAGATCGGTAAATGCAAATTACAACGAATGGAGGAAATTCGAAGTTCTGGACTGCAATTAAATTCGGTAGTGTTCATAAAAAAAAATTGTTTACAGAAGTAGATATATGATTCTACAATGATATTAACATTCTAATACACAAATTTACTCTCGACGTAAAATAAACTTCATAAATAAAATACCAAAACCATTGAAGACGAAAATTGAGAATGTCCTTTGACATCTTGCGCTCCTTTTTACTCCCGCTTGCTAATCACCGAGACTTCACCAATACCTCCCCACCAATGCTAGGGGTAATCTTATTCTCCCTTATCCCCTCGAGCCGCAAAGGGGCCACACTCAAGAAACCAACAAACAATAGTTCCAAGGCTTGCCTCGCAAGGAAGAGATTCCACTCTTTCTTCAAGATTGGAATCCCAACTCTCACAAGTAAAACAAAATCCACAAAATTTTGGCAGCATAACGTTACCAAGAATAATTGAGATCATTTTCCCTTCTACCACATTTGTTTTATAGAAAAATACACAATGACACATTTCCTCATGCACAATTAATTAAATGTTTAATTAATTTAATTAGAATTATTCACCCACACACTTGTCACACTCTCCCCAAGTTGCACAAGTAATTACTATTTTTATTTTAATTGAAAATCTAATTTCCCTAACATTCCCCAACGTGTTCATATTTTCGCTCTTAGTTGTCCCATTGTTCCCCAAATTCTCATTTAATGTGTGTCTCCTAACTATATCTTAGTTAGAGTTGGTTTATGAGTCTTCTTCTAGTTAGACTAGTGATAGGTTGACTCAAGATTCTATTTTATGCACACCTATTCTCTCAAGTTATTATTTATTTCTATTTTAAAAATCTCTTTTATTAATTTTATGCACACATGTGCAATTTATCCACTTTTAAATTGTATTCCCCTTTTTCCTAGAGTTTGATTATATTCTGAAATATTTGAACTTATTTCTTAATTCATTTAATCCTTTATTTAAATTTAGACTTAGACTTAGTCTTAGACTTAGGCTTAGAATTTTGTTAGGATTTAATTAATTAATAATTTCATGTTTAATTAATTATTTATTCTAACAAGGTCTATTCATTTCAATGTTTTCTAGGCCACCTAGATTTATTGACTCAAGTTTTAATTATGTTATGTTCCCTTCAAGACGCACCTCTGTGTTCCAAGGGTGCCACTCGCCCTAGATAGATTTTGGAAGTTTATCCGACCCTTGGAGTCAACACTCCACTCGGTCGACATTGTGAGAGACTAAGGGCTTCTAAGGAATAAAGACTTTACCTTATTGCGCACCCCTTAGAAATCTTTGTGAGCGATTGTCTCAGTCCGCCCTCATGAAATTGTGGATCTCTTGAACTAGGTAAACATTAATCTACCATTCAGACCACGATGGGAGTGCTAGTAAGTTGTGACAAGGGCACTGCCACACCTCTCCCTAAAATATTTGGTTTTTGTGCATGGACCCTTTACTCCTTATGTGAGTCGGATTAGAAAGCATCGTCAAGCCTGCATCCACTGACAAAAACATTGTCAATAATACATATGCATAATCATACCGAAATCAATCTTATATCACATGTACATAAAATAAAATACTCAAACAAATACAATCCACTCCCTGACTCAATCCAGAGTCCAAGGAAGTCCATTGATGCCATCAACATCCATAACCTGTCATGTGTCGTGCACATTCAAGAAAACTCGTCAATAACATCTTCCAATATATATATATACATCAAAATAACAATAAGTCACAACACATCATCATCATCATATATAACCCATAATCGAAAAGAAATCATAATATACCATTACCAGATCACTTGTACGTAAGTGTCCTCAAAGAATAAGTCAATAAAAGTGTGCTAAGTAGAACATGATGTTACATACACCCCCTCTTGTTTTAAACTTCGTCCCGAAGTTTGTATAGTATAAAAATGCCAATAAATAAATGTATGTGACAAATATTTATGTATCTAATCTATCAAACAAGTAAGGAAACTGCTGACACATCTCATGTTCGTCCTCCCAGGTAGTCAAGTGTGGAATATAGTTGCCCCACTAGGCCTTGACCTAATCGACTATTCGACATCATAGTTGTCGAATGCGATGGTCCAAAATGAAGATTGACTCCACCATGAGAGCACCCTCGCCCGACACCTGCAAAGAAATCATGTCAATAATGCGTGACAAATCACTAATATAATGTTGTAAGACAGATACATGAAATACATCGTGCATACACCTCAAAGAATCAGACAAGGCTAGTCGATAAGCCAGGGTTCTTTCTTTTCCACAACCTCGAAAGGTCCCACAAACCTAGGAGAGAGTTTAACACCCTTTCCAAAATTGATCGAACTCTTGTGTGGTTTTACCCACAAGAAAAGTCTGTTGCCAACTTCATAACTGCGATCAACACGATACAAATAAACATAACTCTTTTGTCGATCATGCATTACTTTAATTATGTCTTATCGATTGCATTTGTTCTTCCATTTCTTGGATCACTTCTGGTCCTACCAGGACCCTATCCTCAAGTCGATCCCAACTCAACGACGTCTGACATGGTCTCCCGTAAAGAAACTCAAACAGTGCCATCTTAATCGTACTTTGGTAACTGTTATTGTAAGCAAACTATACCAATGGTAAGATGTCTTCCCAACGTTTCTGATGATCCATATCATACATACGCAACATATCCTCTAAAATTTGGTTCATTCTTTCTATTTTCCCATCTGTCTCTTGGTGATATGTTGTACTAAAGTTCAGTTGCGTTCTCAAGGCCTCTTGGAAACTGGTCCAAAACCATCTTGTAAACATCGATCCTCGATCGGATATGATCCTTCTTAGTACACCGTGTAATCTCACAATCTCGTTGATAAATACTCTAGCTATGTCTGACGCTTGATACATCGTACACAATGGAATAAAGTGTGCACTCTTCGTCAGAGTGTCAACTACCACAAAAATCAAATTGTGTGTCCTTGCTGTCAGTGGCAATCCAGCAATGAAATCCATAAAAATGACCTCCCATTTCGATTTAGAAATAGTGTGTGGCTGTAAAAATCCTGTTGGATGTCTATGTTCAACCTTTACTTGTTGACATTCTAGACATCTTGCCACATAACTAACTATGTCCGCTTTCATTCCTTTCCAGAAGAATAAAGGCTTAAGGTCCGCCTTCATCTTCGTGACTCCCAGATGAGCCATGTACACTGATCGATGTGCTTCACTCAAGATCAAGATTCTTAATTTGTCGTTAGGCGGTATGTAAATGCTTCCATTAAATATCAACAATCCATCATTTTCTAATGAGTAACCTTCATACTTCGTTACCAACATGGTATTTTGTCCAATATTAACCTTAACTTCTTTTTACCAGTCATTGTCAAACTGTACAGTTAGAATCTTTTCTCGAATATTCGTCTTAAGAGGTATTACCGAGAATATGTGTGGTCTCCGACTCAATGCATCTGCCACTCTGTTCATCGTTCCTTTAATGTAAGAAATCTCAAAGTCGTATTCGCTAAGTAATTCTAACCAATGCATCTGTCATGCGTTCAAGTCACTTTGTGTAAATATGTGTTGCAATCCATAGTGATCTGTCTTTAATTAAAATTTTATTCCAATCAGATAATGTCTCCATACTCTCAAGGCATATACAATTGATAATAACTCCAAGTCATGTGTTGCGTTGTTCTCTTCATGCCTTCTCACTTTCCTTGAAATGTAAGCGATCACTCTACCATCTTGCATCAAAGCTCCGCCTAAACCTTCCTTGGATGCGTCTGTGCATACCAAGAATTCTTTGTCCATGTCGGGGACCTTCAATACTAGTGTTGTCATCAACAACTCCTTAAGCTTCTGAAATGCTTCCGCGCATTTCTCTGTCCAAACAAACTTCTTGTTTTTCTTTTTCAATTTCGTGATTGGATTTGCTGTCTTCGAAAAACCTTCGAAAAATGGTCGGTAATATCCTACTAAACCCATAAATATATGTACTTCTTGTACGTTCGTCAGAGCTGGCCATTCGATAATAGCTTCTACTTTTGTTAGATCCACAGTGATACCTTGTCCCAATATGATATGTCCCAAGTAATGAATCTTCGATTGGTAAAAAGAACATTTCAATAGCTTCTTGCACAATTTGTTTTCTCTTAGACATCGTAGAACCAATCTTAGGTGTTATTCATGCTCTTCTTTCATCCGAGAATATATCAGTATGTCAACAATAAATACTTGAACAAACTATTACAAGTATTCACAGAACCCCCCATTCATCAAACTCATGGATACCCCTAGGGCATTTGTAAAATTGTAAACTCATAGTGTACGAATCTCGTCTTAAACGTGGTCTTAGGGATATCTTCCTCCTTAATCCGTAATTGATGATATCCCGATCTTAAATAATTCTTAGAAAACACTGTTTCCCCTTTCATATAATTAAAACAAATCATCTATCCTTGGCAACGGATATTGGTTCTTGGTCGTAGCTTTGTTCAATTGAAGGTAGTCAATACAAAGCCTCCACGACCCATTCTTATTTCTAACAAAAATTGTTAGCGCACCCCACGGTGATACGCTTGGTCGTATAAGTCCCAAATCCAACAACTCCTTCAATTACATTTTCAACTCCTGCATTTTCGGTGTCGACATCCAGTAAGGAGTTCTTGCAATAGGTTTGATTCCTGGTTTCAATTCTATTGTAAACTCTAACTCTCTTTCGAGCGGTAAACCTGACAACTCTTTTAGAAATACGTCTGCAAAATCTTGTACTACAGGAAGGTCTTCTAGTCCTTTCACCTCGCCCTTTTTGTTTAGCGCTAATATAGCATATAAATTGCATCCCTTGTGCATACTCTTCTGCAACTGTAGGGAAGAAATAAATCTCAAGGACACTCCCTGGTTTCTTCCTACAATTACTCTACATTGTCCCAAATCATTCGTCAAACATAACCGTTTCGTCTTGCAGTTAAGTATCGCATCATGCGATTCCAACTAGTCCATGCATATCACTATGTCATAAGATCCTAAGATCATGACATATAGGTTGGATTTCATTTCAAAATCTCCCAAGTTAATGTTACAGTCTGTAACCTTTCCTCCAACTTTTTGTTTGGCACCGAATGCCATTTCTATGTATCTGAACTCCTCTTGCTTGACTGCCTTTATCTTAATTCTCTTTACCACTGCATTAGAAATAAATCTCTCTCTAGCACCTTGATCTATCAAGATACTAAAAGTTTGATTGGTGATGATACCCGACGTCTCGAGCACAGTGGATTGGTTCTCGACCTAACGGTTGTTCATCGCTGCATGAATCCTCTGGGCTTTGCCCAAATCTCCAACTGTAGTGGGTCCTGATGATCTGACCCCCTTGTAATTATCAATCAGACAATATCGTTGGTAACGTGCCTCCCCACATGTTTAACATACAGTCTTCGGTCCAGTGCTCCTGGTCCTCAAAGTAGAATATGTTGGCCTAGCAGTTTTGTGATCTTGGTCTATTATGTTGAAGAATACTAAAATGTTGGTACTGTTGCAGATGACATTGTTGCTACTGTTGTGGTCCTCCGTAAGGAGTCCTCTACTTAGGAGTTTGTCATTTCGGTGTCAAGAACATAGGTCCTCTGGGCGTATCTCGATACCCATGGTTCTGTCTAGATGGTGTTTGATGTTGTTTTGCTCCTAATGTCATCTTTCCATTCGGTCTAGAAGGATTCTTGCCCGGACCTACACTGTTCAGTTCTTCCTCGGCTATGAGGGCCTTCTGAACTGCATCGTGCAACATTTGAGGCATTAGAATCCTCACCTTTGCACGACTGTTGAAGTTAAGTCCAAACACAAATTTGTTGACCTTCAACTTCTCTATGTTCAGAGGCGGAGCATACCTAAGTAGCTCCATGAACCTATCCTCATAATCCTACACCGTATGACCACCCTATCGTAAGGCGTTGAACTCATTAAGCTGGTGCTCAATGAATTCTTCATACAAATACCTCTCCCGAAACCATTCCTCGAACAACTCCCATGACACGCCTTTAACGACCATGTTTATTTGAGGTAGGAGTGTCTTCCACCAAATTAGAGCACTCTCTTTCAGTTGGAAGATCGCCATGCAAACCTTCATGTTGGAACTGTAATCACGAAGTGTGAAGCACATCGCCATGTTTTCCAACCATGCCTCAGAGGCTAACCGTCCGGGGCACCCCAGATCTCGGGAAACTTCACCTTCTCAAGTTCTTTGTGTATGCTACTACTACTAGTTGGAGCGTGTTGTGAACCCTCATTGGGAACAGATGCTCTACCCTCATCTCGATCCAGGTGATCGATCAACGCCTCTGACATCTTCTCGACGAATCTCATCATACCTACCACATCTCCTGCAACAACCTGCTCCTGCTCAGTCGTCTTCTCATCTCCCTGAGGGTTAGTTCCCTCTGGTGTGGATACTATCGGAGGTGTCACACCTTTCCCTCCAACACCATGTCATCTACTTCGCCTCCATCCTCTAACCATGATTACCTGCATGAAAAATTTCAAACTAATTAGTGGTACATCCTTAATCATTTATGTAACACATTAGAAGGCGTAACGGTCCAATGTTGCAGGGTTGAACCCGCTCTGATACCATATGTAGCGTCCCCTTTGTTACGAAGTCAAATTAAGTGAGTACAATAGTGGTATTTGTTTTTTTTTTAAACATAGATTGAACAAGGGATAAGTGACAGTAACATACATCAATTTACACACATTCTATTCTCATCCACATCATTATACAGTAAGAATTAGACACATCATAATTACTACTAACACAATCATAACACATAAATATAACAACGACACCTACCCGTCGTCCTACCCTGCAAGGTTAGGACCTCCAAGACACATAATCAACGCTCAAGTTCAGGATTCATCTAATTTATCTTGACCATTTAAGGTCTCAGGTCTGACGACTGTTCTGAGGAACAAGGAGATATCTAATTCCCTTATCCAATCCTATCATAACAATCAATCCTAGAATTCAATATCAATTATTTAAAATAAATCTCATGCTCAAGAATCAAACAATTCAATGTTTTACGATCTAATTATCACACCATACTGAGTTTAAACACATATGAGTGAGATAACATAATTACAAGCAAAGATTTATCGCACCCACTTAAAAATATTTGTGCAAATCGAACTTAAACAATATTAGAAGCATAGGTGATTCATTTCCAAAATCATCAATAATCATTGCCTAAATGTCATCGGGATCTAAGATCATTAATTTCTCAATACCACAATATTATCAACCCAACAAGATGACTACATTAATAAGAACAATTCATTTACTAAAGGATTTATTTATTATAGCCAATTTATATTATCATTCCATTCCCAAGACCCTAAAATC
>ML789088.1:91408-106537 GCA_009831015.1 Picea engelmannii | reverse complement strand
TGAGATAGACATACTTAGAACAACCTCCATTTTAAATCTATACCTATTATCATCCCAACAAGAAAGGTTACAACAATCGAATACCTTAGATGAATACATGTAGTGATCCTTGTTTCACATCGAGGTAGTACAACAACAAAGAAAAATATGGCATGATAAGGTCATCAAGTCCAAGGATTTCAAAGAATGAGATTGGGCCCTTATTTATGATTCCATATTCAAATACTTCAAGGGCAAGCTAAAGACCAGATGGTTGGGGCCCTGCCACATAGACACATAGCATGACAATGGTCAAGTCAAGATCAAAACCATAGATGAGGAAATGATACCTGTCCTAGTCATTGGTTATAGGCCTAAGATCTATAAGAAACCACTAACAAGGGATGAATTCATAACCCTACTTCATATTCAACAATTGGAATGTGGTTGGTAGTAGCAATGCCCCCAACCCATTCTAATTTATAGGGCCAATTGAAAAAAAAAAAAGAGAAAAAAAAAAAGAGGAATAAAATTCCTTGGTGAAAACTTCATAGAGGCACCGAGGATAGGGCTTTGATTGAAAACATCCTAAAAGGCAACCTTAGTTGTGAAATAAAATTTTCCCCGTGTTGAAAACCTTTACAAGAATCATGGAGCAGGGCACTGGTGAAAACCAGTAATGGCACCAGTACCCTGAGAAAAAGAAAAAAGAAAAAAGAAGAAAGGAAAAAAAATGAAAAAACTAACTCTTATTTCAGTTTTTTCGAGTGTACAAAAGAATAACAACAACTAGCCACATACAAGAGGAGGATAGCCTAAAAACACTTTGCACTATACATCCTACAAGTTCTTCAAGGTTCTCCAATATACAGGCCCCAGGCTACAAAAATCATAAAAGTTGCAATCGAAGTAGGCCCCTTTATCAACAACACAACAAGGAATCAATATACATGTACATGCCTTTACTTTTAATGAAAAAAGAAAATATAGCACCAACATCATCATTCACATCATCATCAACATCAACACCAGCTCCATCCTCAAATACAAAACTAACATAATCATTCATATAATCAATAGCATCATCAACATCACAAGATCCAATAGCATCAACAATCTCCATCCTACAAAGATAAAGAAATATGGGGGTCACAACAATACAACAATTTGTGCAATGTCCATACTCTAGCTTGTTAGAAACTATGACAACCTTCAAGCAAAGAAAAGATCAACATATATTTCAGTGTGTCAACATATTTCTTAGTTTATCAACATATATTTCAAACTACAAGAGTTCAAATTGCATCAAGGTCAACCTGCAACAATAATTCTATTTACATGCTTCTCTTAAGCTCATATTTCAAACCTCCATAACAAAATCATTCTCTAGAAGTCCAAATCCTTTACTAGAGAAGTTCCAAAAACAACTCATATATCATCACTCAACAAACAACTTACTTCATTAGAAGCAACCATTTCTTACCTCCACCATCCATTCCTACCACTACAATGCATCAAATCACCAATGTGTTCACTTAAATAGGCACCTATAGGAAGACAATTATTTGCACTACTACATGAAGCTACATGAATGCTTTGTGCATAGTTCTACAGGAAGTTATAGGAAATAGTTCAAACAAAAAGTTTTATGGGAAACTATAAGAAACTCACCTACAACACTCTTTTTTCAAAATTTTCACTCAAACTAATGCCTGAGCATCTACGAAACCCTACAACAAACATTTTCTAGCATCCTACATCACAAAAAGTTCACCATATCTCTTCCAAATACTTCTTCTAGGTGTAGCAGGATACTTTGTACCCAAATCTCATGAGCTATAGGAAGTTAAAAGAAGCTCTATTTTATCTCAAAATACTATATCTACAATATCAACAACTTTTTCCAAGCTCTCAAATGTGAAAACGACTCTAGAGGATCGCTCTAGCATCCATGTTGCCTTAATATAATGATTACACACATGCATGGCATCACAACCAAATCAAAGGTATGTCACCAACTCCAACTTCACTTATTCATTGATAATAAAAGTCAATCCCAAGATTTTGATCATAATAACTCTAAAAAATCCACATAAACCATCAAGGTGGGCCTCGACTATCAACTTGGGTGGGGTATCTGAAGTTGTGGTGAGACAATCAATGTTTTGGCAAGGTAATCAAGGAAGTGCTCAAAATCACCAAAACACTTAATCACAAGGAAGCAAACAAATGTATGCATGCTAAAGAAAAAAGTGAAGACATCCTCCATTTCCATAGAATCAAGTTTCCATTGCAAACTTACACATCTATGGAGTCCACAAAAATAGATTTAGGTTTACAAAGCAAATTTGCACAATGAGATTTATAAGGCTAGGTTGCATAGCCCTAGAAGTCGGGTTTACAAATACATTTACATAGCTCCAGAGTCCATAGTTTCCTAGTTGGGGTTACATTAGGGTTACTTAGTTACATAATCACCTATGTAAAATTATTAGTCCTGAATATTATAACCTCAACCATTTTCTTCCATTATCATTGGAACTATGAAGCTTTCCTCGATATTGAGACCCCAGGAAACATACTCTTAGAGATTTTTTTTATTTTTACAGGTCAAAACCTAGGAACTTTGCTCACTAGAAGTTTTACCATTCTCATTTTCATCCCCAGAGTTTTCTCGAAGTGTGTTTATTATTCCTAGAGTCTATTATTCTCAGAGTTTTTTTCACAAGGTAACAATTTTTCTCATATTTCAATATCTTCAAAAATTGTTATCGTTTCAAAAAATTTCTCTCAAATGTAACCACTCACAGAACACTAACCTATCCTCACAAGTTAGTCAACCTCAAAAATATGTGTTCATGAAGGACTATCTCATAAGAAGGTTGGAACCCTATCTTTATTTGGAAGGTTGAAAATTTGATTAACAAGTGTTGAAATTGTCTCGCAAAATTTAAAACCTAAGTTTTTGTTGTTACCATCTTCATAGAGAGCTAGTTTTAGAATTGCTTATTCTCAATTATTTGAAGACCTATAGTTCTTTTATCTTTACCTGTCCCCAGAGGTTTTTATAGTTGATTAATTGAAACCCTTGAGAATTTCACTTCCAGTATCAAAAGGACTTATCTATGAAACTGAGTATTGAGTCATTGTTAAAACTTTCTTGTCCATTACCATTTGTTCCAAAATTTAAAGTATTGGAGTATAAGATTTATTTTCCACTATAAAATTGTGATTTTTCCAATCAAACCTCACATACATCCCACACATAAAACAACAAGATGGGGTTGGCTTCAATAGGAGAGAACCCACTAAAACTTCAAGGGTATACAACAACCTTGAAGTAGTGGAAATTTTCTAGTACACCAATTGGCTAGGGTATTTCAATAAGTTGCAGGGGTATGATGACAAGGTGGCCATGGAATTTGTATCAAATTCTCAAAACATCATAAACCAATACTATATCACCTTTGTGAAGGGATCGGAGATCCAAGTTAATGAACCCATTATCAACATAGTTTGAGGGATCCGAATGGGGTTTCCATGGGATAAAAAAGATAGCCAACCAACTTCAAATGCTAAAAATCTATTTTTCCTAAGTTATGAGGAACCTTAAGAGAGAAAAAAAGGAGTGAAAAGGGAAAGCTTTCCTAAACCCTAGGATGAGGTGGCCAATCACCTCTTGAATCTTATTACTTGTGAGGGTAGGTTGAGCATGTTGTATGACTATCACTTTAGATTGCTTCATCAGTTAAGGAATCTATTTCACCAGAGGCCTGGGGAAAACCTCAGAATTCCATCCTTCCTACTACATTCCCTTAGGAAAATGAGCAGCAAAGTGAAGAAGGGAAAGTAAGAGGCCTTCGCCCATATTGGAATTCTTTTTAGGCCCTTGTAATAAGCCATCATACATTATACACTAGCATAATAATGTATGAATACATGTAATAAATTATGTAATTGTGCATAGAGGATAAATGAACCTAACGAAGGATTAGTTGGAGTGAGTACAACCGCTCCAACCATATCTCTATTGTATAAGTACTCATGAATATGGAATACAAACTCGGATGGATATCCCTGCCACAAATCTCTCTCTCTCTCTCTCTTCTTGAGTATGTGTGTGTCCCTATTATTTCTCATATGATGTAGTTGTCTCTCTTCTTGAATGCATCCCTCTAATCCCTGGACTACAACACTTTGGTTTTGTTTCTGGGTGACTTGAACCGGGACTTTGATATTAGATGGAATATTTGCTTGAGATGCTTATGGAATTACTTGAGACGTCTGTGGAAATAAAGAAGCTTAGCTCGAAGAAGATCTTGGAGCGATCTTTTTCCTCGTGGGTAAGAGCCACACTGAATAAGACCTACAAGTTCGAATGATCTATCATGTATGTTTGTTGACTCTGGAAGAGATGTCATGGAATATCAAGTTTGATCTACAAACCAAGAATAAAAAATTGTCTTTGGTATGGTTTTCGATTATTGATTTTACATTAAATATGGGTTGACATTTTGAGAGAAATTGAAGAAATTTTGGTTTACTTATAATTCAAAGTTGTATTCTTCATTTATTGTTAAAAGAATGAAACTACATGTAAAGTTGATATAAAGTATTATTGAGTGCACATTATGCCATACCATCTCAAACTTCTCAAACCTCCATACATGGAAAGATTCTTCTGGTAGTTATTAAGGTGGAAGACTTGATTTCCTAATTAAAGAATGTAAATCTATTATCTGTGGTTCAAATCTTGTTGAATTTTCCCAGACTATTCTATCTCGACACTCCACCACCCAATCCTTGTTATATCTGACTACTTAGTATGGTTTGATGTCTTTCTTATCGCCCAAATTATTTTTCCCATCTTTGTGTTATCTCTAAATATATTTTATGAGTTTCCACTATGTACACCGCAACTATACTATTGTTATTCGCCTCGCATACATCTGTTGAGCATACAATCATAACCCTTTTTTAAACTTCTCATGCCATCAACGATGTGTCCAACAAAATTTTGGAAAATATTATTGAATATTGCAGAGATTATGTAGATAATCCCCCCACGCTACATGGATGGATGACAAGATTTTCAAGGTGGTGAAGGTAGTGGTGTTACAGTCGGTAATCTTAACCAAAGAAATGGAGGATATGGGTACTAAAGACC
The DNA here is from genome assembly GCA_009831015.1 of Picea engelmannii. Classification (NCBI taxonomy): domain Eukaryota; kingdom Viridiplantae; phylum Streptophyta; class Pinopsida; order Pinales; family Pinaceae; genus Picea; species Picea engelmannii. Next base: position 101,391 of record ML789088.1, on the reverse strand, counting down.
CCATTCCTTTGTTGATGTGCATGATTTGCATGATATTCTTCACAATCGACAGTAATCGATAGAGGATGATTTTTTTTAGAAAGTAATAGACAAACACATTAATGCCATTTAGAATGATGAAGTGAAGGTCACATGAGACCCTATGGATGTTTTACTAAAACTTATTGTGGATAAAAACATATATCTCCAACTGACAACAAAAAATATCAAATCCATCCTTTTTAGAATCCTTCCTCTCGTGTTGCTACAATTGTTCAAGTGATGGTTCTTTAAATTTCACGACAGAGAGTCGGGAAGTCAATTCATGCACCTGAAGATGGATTAATTGTATTTCACATCAAAGAATCTAACAACATGTTCTTTTGTCTATATTTATATGGGTTAATCGAGGACTCTTTCGAGTGATCCAAAGCATGGTGGTCTCAAAAGAATGACATTTGCAGAAAAGTATAAGGGAGCACCTGTAAAAGTATCATGTGGTAGATTGCTATATACCTCTCTGAACCGTAAAATCAATGGCATGTCTAATGAATTTGATAGGACGACGGGTCTGTGAGAAATTATTTTGAAATTTCATATTATACTTTTAGCCAATACAATTATACTATTGTTCATTTTGATAATCATCACTTTAAGTAACTACTCCATCAATTTATCCTTCTTTCAAGGCAACATAAAGAGGAAATGCATTTGTGTTCTGGATAGTGCAATTGGATAATTATGATCAAGTTCTTGTAGCTCCATCCACTCCTTCGAATTCTTGTAGAGAGATAGATATTCGCAGAATATGTAACTGGAGTGTTTATAATACATTGACATGAGAAAAATGAGATTACATATGTGGTTGGAGAATGCATGACAAACTTGTCATAGCTATCCTTTGGATCTTCAGCATTTGATTTCAAGGCACTGATGATTGTTGATCAGAAATGATGGTGGACAGTGATGACCTTTTGATGACCTACTATATTTATACCGATTAGTGACTTGATATGATCTTTATATTTTGCAAGGATTCTGCAGTTCCACTTGGACTCTTCTTTCTAGAATATGGTTAGTATTGTTTTGTGTGTGATGAGGACACCATTTCTCCACGTGAGGGAGTTGGAAAATCCACTTTCTTGTCCATTAATTTTATATGAAGCCAGGTGATGCATATATTTTGACAATTTTTTTTTGTAAAGAACTATCAAACCTAAGCACCATTTTATAAAGTGATCTAATTTGCACTTGTTAAGCTTTGGATATGTATCCAAAAGTGAGTTGAAGTCACTAGTGTAAGTCTCTTTGGAGTAAGCAATGTGAAAATAATTATGTATTCATTGTGAAACATATGGATTCGAATTATATGATCGTTACATGAAGTGTAATAGTAGAGTGAGTCCATTTTTGTAGTTGAAAAAATAAACAAATAAATGAAATGTTGCCAAGTGATTTGATTGAGTCAAGTGTACAACCGAGTCAAATAAGTAAAAAATTGAGCTAAATGAAAGGAGGGGGTTAAACATGCGTCTTTTAAAGGCAGGTGATCCCCTCCACCTATGTAATGTAAGTCAGTTTTTAGTTGATGAGATCGGTTCCTTGATGATATCAGTCAATACCCAATCAACAATATTTAGTTGATTTTGTGAAGGTCTAGCTCCAGCAAAAAGGTGTATTTATTTTTCCATTGAGTCGTTGAGTCAAGTCATGATCATGCAAAGTTGTAGTCAACTCCTCCTTCATGTAATATCAAATGCAAACACCATATATTCTCAAAGACCATAAAAGCATAAAGAAGCACATCCAAGTTTGATGAGCAATAGAGAAAAGCAATAAAAGATTAAGCATTGATGATGAGCATTTTGGCATTAGATAAATGCATTCAAAAAAGAGAAATCAGATGATGAGACACACACACAAGAGCTTAAAAGACAAGATTATTGCATGAGAAATATTGAACTGATTGAGCCCCCTGGTACAAAAGGTTGCAGAATAGTTCTTGAGTTGTGACCTCGGATGTTTGAATACTGAGAGGGGGGGTGAATCAATATGAGCACTTTTACCACTTTTAACTACAATATACAAACTTCAAATTTATTAAGAGTATATCATCAATGTATCATCTATGATTGCATTCAATATATCATGAGCATATAATCATAAGTAGCATCACATCAAAATACATAGTACGTCAGAATTTACATGGAAACCCAAATGGGAGAAAACCATGGAATGTTTTCTTATGTATACCAAGAATTCATTGATAGAAAGCACCAACTTCCAATTCTCTAGCTACAAATAGAAGGAGGCTCCAACCCCCTATTTACAGGCTCCAACTTGAAGGAAGCTCCAATTATTTGTGTTCTCCAGCACCAATTAAAAGGAGGCTACAACCCCCTTTCCTTGCCCCGTCCTGTCGCCCTAAAATATAAGTGTAGAACAAATTGTCACTACCACAATCACTGCCACTGTCACTATCATCGATACTATTATTTTCACTACTACAGTCATTATCATTGTCACATCAACCTGTCACTGTCAACCTGTCATTGATCAACGTGTCACTAATCAACCTGTCCAACTTGTCATTGTCATTGATACTCAACATCAATGATACCAGATCCATGATCTCCAAGAGCACCTCTCAACTAGATGCTCAACATCACCAACACATGCCTCTACCAAGCATGTACCAAGATCACCAACATACCATCACAAGATATGTGTCTCAACCATGTACCAAACCTGTACCATACCATGCATCAATCATGCACATCAACCATGTACATCAACACATGAACCATACCATGTACCAAATCATGCATCAACCAAAACATGTGCCATACTATTTGCCAACACCGTATCATGCATCAACGATGTATCTCACCATGCATCAATGTCATTAATGAATGCCTCATACATATACCAAAAATGTATCTCAAACAATGTGCCAAATATCCAAGATGCTCCTCAAACCAAGTGCCTCAACCATATACCATATCACTCATGATATGTCTCAATCATGTCATACACCATGTACGATAATATATCATCAATGAAGTTCCTCAACAAAGTACCAAACAACCAAGATCATATGCCAAGTATATGCCTCGACCATGCACCTAAAATGTGTCTCAAGCATGTGTCAATGCCTCAACAATATAACAAAGACGTGTCCCAAGCATGCACCATAACATCATCAACATGTAACCCTCAAAACACGCATATAAACATACTTGTAACTCTGTAATAGACCTGGTGTATGTGATCACAGACCTCTAGACCTTCCTCAACTTCATCAATAAGAGAATAACATCTTCATCAAACTTTACCTTAGTCTCACAAGACTAGTTTTTGGATTAGTCACAAACCCTAACTTTCAACAAGCATAACTATGTACCTATAATGAACAAAGGTATAAAACTTGTACCCAATATTCTTCAATATCTTCTCTGCAATTCCTCTAAGTTTCACTTCTTGGAACATCCTAGAAAAGGAGTTATAGAAAAAATGGCAGACCTTGTTGAATTTTGTCTAATTCTAGAGAGCGAACTTGTAGAGCATGCCATGCGTGGAATTTTTCATATCTGGATCTGAAAGTTGTACAAAAAATACTATGGATTGTACTCTATATAGTTCATTTGGTCTCACTGAATTTGGATTCTCTATTAAGAATTTATGATTGTTTTACCCGGAACACATGTTTGAAACTAGTTTCAAGACTATCCAAAAACCCTATCTTCCACAGAGTGTATCTCCCAAAATACATTGACCCAGAAGCTGAAATTTCTACCACATGTACATTTTTATGTCATTTCAATAGCCTCCAGTTTTCACTATCTTAATCATCATATAAAAAAAAATTATAGCAAAAATGGTAAGATGACCTGTAAATAACATAGCTTAGAACACATCCTCACAAGACTTCATCCTCCCTTGGAATTTCACCCTTCTTTACTTCATCTTTCCACTAAAAAACATCTTAGATATCTTTGGTTACCTTAGATAAGAATCACTTGATCACTTAGATAGATATTCAATGAACTTGTATGTATAAAAAATGTGCTTATGAGAGACTTCTTGAGGTGTATTTATACCTTTTCTAAGTAACCTATTTCCTGAACTTTAGTACCCCTTTCCTTAACTTTAGGACCTCTTTCCTTAACTTTAGGGATTCTTGAAATTTCTTGTTACAACCACTTTACCCTTTAATGAATGATTTCTAACAATTTAAGGGCTTCTTAACCATTCTTTGGGGCTTCCAACTTCTCAAGGCCATAACTCCTCAACCATGAGGAACCACATGGCATACCACCTATCACCGGAAACAACATGATGAGTAATATCCATCTATGAGTATATTACCTACATTTACACTATCCTTCATGTCAATATTCCTCAACCAACTTTGGATCCCATAACCACACCTCTGGGGCTTCATGTAGACTTCATCAAATGCACCCATCACATATGCTAACATCAACCACTCTATCAATGACAACTAACTCACCATCAATCTCAACCATACAAATGATAATCGACTATCCAACAATCTTGTCTACATATCTGGGGCTTCTGGACTTCTCCAAGGGTTGGCATCAATCTCCAAGGGTTGACATCAATGACAACCAACTATCCAAACCAACTGTCCAAACCAACTGTCCAACATCGGAAGCCAAAAAACATAGAAATGGTAGGTTGTTTGAAGCATGGTGTTCCACCATAAGATGTGTGCAAGGGCAAGATGAGCACATGTCATGCCAAGCACCACTTTGAAGGCATGATGGTGTAACAAGAGAGTCAAGAGGACCATTGTTAGGCGAGGTAGTTGAGTGTTGGAGACTCATTGACTACACATGCATTTACCATATTGAATACAAAGGATAAAGAGTAATAGGTCATCAGTTATATGCACACTTTCTCGGGACAAGAAAATATTTGAGTGTGGGGGAGATGTTGGGAAGCCTTTTAGGCCCTTGTAATAAGCCATCATACATTATACAATAGCATAATAATGTATGAATACATGTAATAAAGTATGTAAATGTTTGTAGATGATAAATGAACCTAACAAAAGATTAGTTGGAGCAAGTACAACCGCTCCAACCATCTCTCTAATGTATAAGTACTCATGAATATGAAATACAAACTCAGATAGATATCCTTCCCACAAATATCTCTCTCTTCTTGAGTATGTGTGTGTCACTATTATTTCTCCTATAATATAGCTCTCTCTCTCTTCTTGAATGCATTCCTCTAATCCTTGGACTACAATAGCCCACCACGGACCATTAAAATTGATAGTTTGTGATTCCTTAGCAAGGCAGCCAATAAGAGTATCCACTACAATGGTAAATATGGAAGATAGCCCTAGTTGTTGGTTGTGGAGCCTGATTATCTTCCTGATTCAGAGGTTTGTTTCAGCCGTGCTTGGACCCCATTCCCTAACGGGGGGTGTAGGGGGGCTTGCCCCCCCCACAACTGTCGCCAGGGGGGGTGGTGACNCCCCTAGTGGGGGATTCGGGCAATGCCTTCGAAGTGAAATATTGGGAAAAACTGGCTTGTAAAATATTGTAATTTCATAGTCAATCTGAATCGTTCATTATAAGGCCGCAAATCTGACAGTAGAAGTTATTTTTAGGGATTTTTGCCCTAGAAGGCAACCCTCTTTTATGAGGGAATTGTATTGTGGTTGTGAATGAGTGTGATTATTGTATTCTGAGAGAGAATATTGTGATAGAAAGAAGAGGAAGTTATGGCGGGCGTGATGTAGGTTGTATCCCTTCATTTTGTTGGATAATAAAAAGGAAGGACCTGACAATTTCTCTGGTGGACGTAGCCCACACTGGGTGAACCACATATATCTATGTCTATGTTATATTATGTATCTTTTGTGTTTTATTTCCGCATTTGTTTTGTTTTATTGCTCCACGATCCTATTTTTCTAACAACTGGTATCAGAGTGAAAGGTAACTCGCAGGAAAAGAGGGTTCCTGGTTCGAGTGGGAGCAATGGCGGAAGATGGAAAGTTTAGGTCGAGAAATTTAATGGCCAAAACCACTAGTTATGGAAGATGCAGATGGAAGATTATTTATATCAAAAGGATCTATTACTACCATTGGGTTGAATAACAAAGAAGCCAACGACCATCAAGGACGAAGAATGGGAGGTTCTTGACAGAAAGGCACTAGGAATGATATGGTTGAGCTTGGTAGCATCGATGGCTTTCTATATTTCAAAAGAAAAGACAATGAAGGAGCTGATGGATGCATTGGCTAAACTGTATGAAAAACCATCGACATCCAATAAGGTATTTCTAATGAAGAGATTATTTAATATGAAGATGTCAGAAGGAGGGTCTATTACAGATAATTTAAATGAATTTAATACAGTTACTAATCAGCTAAGTTCTATAAAAGTGGACTTTTATGATGAGGTCAAGGCTCTTCTAATCTTGTGCTCATTGCCAAAAAGTTGGAATGGCTTGGTCATGGCTATAAGTAACTATGTCTCTAGTTCAAACACTCTAAAATTTGATGATGTTGTTGGTGTTAGCGAGGAAATGTGACGGAAAAGAACAGGTGAGACATCAGGTAATGCGTTGACTTTGGATAACATGTGAAGACAAAAGGATAGAGGAAAGGGCTTAGGGAATCATGGGAATCCTAGGAAGGGCAGATCCAAATCCAGATTGGGAAAGATAGAGTGTTGGAATTGTGGGAAGAAAGGACATCTGAAGAAAGACTGCACAGCTCCAAAAAAACAAAGAGATGGACACCAAGATAAAAATCAAGAAGAAAATGTAAAAGGTGATGTGTTACAAGATCCTTTGATTCTTTTTGTAGATAATATTTATGGGTCTTGGGAAGTAGATTCAGGGGCTTCATTTCATGCCACACCCCATAGGAAACATTTTTTAGATTATGTTCAAGGTGATTTTGGTCAGGTTCATTTGGGTGATGATGCACCATGCAAAATTGTTGGAATGGGTAAGGTACAAATAAAGCAAAAGAATGGAAACCAATGGTTATTTAAAAAGGTAAGATATGTACCAGATCTAAGGAAAAATCTAATTTCAACAAGGCAGTTGGAAAGTGAAGGTTGTATATCTATATTTACAGATAAGGCGTGGAAGGTCACCAAAGGATCAATGGTGATAGCAAAAGGAGAGAAGGTAGGTACATTGTATTTATGTACTGGTAATATTGATTATTCTATCTCTTTAGCTTCTACAGGAGTGGATACAAAACTGTGGAATTATAGGCTTGGACACATGAGTGAGAAGGGGATGCAGATACTTCACAGAAGAAATTCGCTGCCATATCTTAAACAAATTTATTTGGATTTCTGTGAGCATTGTGTTTATGGAAAACATAAGAGAGTCAAATTTCTCAGAGTCGGAAAATAAAACAAGAGTGAAAGGTTAGAGCTTGTGCATACAGATGTATGGGGACCAGCTTAGGTATCATCTCTTGGTGTCTCTCATTATTATGTTACTTTTATTGATGATGCAACTAGAAAAACTTGGGTTTATTGCATTCGACAAAAAGATGATGTTTTTGATACTTTTAAGAAATGGAAAGCTTTGGTTGAGAATGAGACAGGAAAAAGGTTGAAGTGTCTTGGATCAAACAATGGAGGTGAATATTGCAGCAAGGAGTTTGATGATTACTTTTCATACCATGGGATTCGTAGAGAGAAAACAGTTCCAGGAACACCACAAGAAAATGGTGTCTCAAAAAGGATGAATAGGACAATCATGGAGCGCGCGAGGAGTATGAGATTGCATGTTGGGTTGCCCTTATAGTTTTGGGCAGATTTTGTAGATACTGTTGTTTACTTAATAAACAGAGGACCTTCAAGCTCTTTGGATGGTGGAATTCCAGAGGAGGCATGGACAGGTAAAAAGGTAAACTATTCTTTTTTGAAGACTTTCGGTTGTGAAGCATTTGTCCATATTGATAAAGAAAATAGAACAAAGCTTGAGGGAAAATCCAAGAAGTGTACCTTTATTGAATACGATGTTAATGATTTTGGTTATCACTTATGGGATTACGAAAAACACAAAATCATTAGGAGTAGAGATGTCATATTCAATGAGAATTTCATGTACAAAGATCAGTTGCATGGAAAGAAATAGGAAAAAGAAAAACCAGAAGACACGGTGCTTGATGAGATCACTGAAAAAGAAATTCCAAAGGTACTAGAAAATCAAAATGTAAAACAACAGGAGAAACATGTACCTCAAACTCCTGCAAGTGTTGTTAGAAGATCTACCAGGTTAAGTAGACCCCTTGAACGATACTCTCCTTCATTGTAATATTTATTGTTGATTGATTCTAGTGAAACAGAAAGTTATGAAGAGGCAATGCAGGTAGACACTAAAAGGAAGTGGGAGCAAGGCATGAAAGAGGAAATGGACTCCCTGGTAAATAACCAGACTTGGGACTTGGTTCAGTTTCTTGCAGGAAAAAGATCATTTCAAAATAAATGGGTTTACAGGTTGAAGGAAGAAGATAGAGGCAAAAAGTGGTACAAGGCTAGACTTGCTGTAAAGGGGTTTGCACAAAAGAAAGGTATAGATTTTGATGAAATATTTTCTCATGTTGTTAAAATGACTTCAATTATGACTATTTTAAGTCTTGTGGCAATAGAATATTTGCATCTTGAACAATTAGATATAAAAACAACTTTTCTCCATGGGAATTTGGAGGAAGATATTTATATGCAGCAGCCACAACGGTATGAGGTCAAAGGGAAGGAAAATTTGGTATGCAGGTTGAAGAAGAGCATGTATGGCCTAAAGCAAGCTCCAAGGTAGTGGTATTTTAAGTTTGATAGGTTTATGACAGAACAAGATTATAGTAGATGTCATTCTGATCATTGTGTTTATTTTAAAAGGCTAGAAGATGGAATTTATATTATCTTGTTATTGTATGTAGATGACATGTTTGTTGCAGGGTCTAATATGCAGGATATAAATGTGCTCAAGAAGAAATTATCTAATTCATTTGCAATGAAGGATTTGGGTGCTACAAAGAAAATCCTTGGTATGAGAATAACAAGAGACAGGAAAAATTGCAAATTGACATTGTCTCGGGGTGAGTACATACAGAAGGTGTTGGAGAGGTTTAGAATGCAGAATGCAAAACCAATTATTACACCTTTGGCCAGCCATTTCAAATTAACCAAGGAAATGTGTCCTAGGACACAGGAGGAGATAGAATACATGTCCAGGGTCCCTTATTCATCAGCAGTTGGCAGATTGATGTATGTGACGGTTTGCACAAGACCATATATTGCACATGCAGTGGCAGTTGCGAGCAGGTATATGAACAATCCATGTAAAGAACATTGGGAGGTAGTAAAGTGGATTCTAAGGTATTTTAGAGGTACTTCTACTCATGCATTATGTTTTGGAGGTTCAAACATTGTTCTACAGGGATATGTTGATTCATATATGGTAGGTGATAAAGATAGCAGGAGGAGCACCACGGGGTATGTTTTTACTGTCGGTGGAACAACAGTAAGTTGGATTTCAAAACTACAAAAGGTTGTTTCACTTTCAACAACATAAGCAGAGTATATTGTTGCTACAGAGGCTAGTAAAGAAATGATTTGATTACAGAGGTTTATGGAGGAATTGGGAAATAATCAGGAGACTAGCAGGTTGTACTGTGACAGTGAGAGTGTTATTCATCTTGCAAATAACTCAGCCTTCCATTCAAAGACTAAGGATATACAACTCAGGTACCATTTCATACGATCTATCTTGGAAGATGAACATTTCAAGTTGGAAAGGATACATACTAGCCAGAATCCTACATACATGTTAACAAAGGTAGTAACCAGGGAGAAACTGAGTTCCTGCTCAATTTTAGTTGGTCTTCAAGCATGAAGGTGAAGATGAGAAATTTTCCAAGTCCAAGGTGGAGTATAGTCCAACAGGTACAGAAGTGGTGGAGTTGTTGTGATCAGTCTCCAAGTGGGATATTGTTGGT
>ML789088.1:55204-73012 GCA_009831015.1 Picea engelmannii | reverse complement strand
AGGACCTCTAAATCAGGAAGATAATCAGGCTCCACAACCAACATACAATATATCCATTAAGAAATCATGCACATTCCTGAAAACATTCACGGTGTAACCAATTCATACACAGTTATAGCTAAATTACACATGGCAGGAGATCGCTTATCTATTACAGGTTGTCGCCAACCGACTGACTGTGGGTGTTCGTCCTTCCACCCAACCATAGACTCAAAGGCATTCAATATTAGCACTCTGGCCACCCCCGTGTCAAGCCATGATATCACCAGGGAGCTCTCGCAGTTCTCAAGAGTTATTTCTCTGTTTTAGCTCTACTCGGGTTCTGCTCACTGCGCACTTTCAGAGGTTTTTCCTCTCTGTTATGGCCTCGACGAGTTTTATCAGATGCTCATCCAGCATCAAGCTCATGGCTTTCTGGTCATGCTCTCCTAGAGAGCTCTGCACATCTCCCCTCATCCTCTCTTGTTGTCTGCTTGTGTATAACTGTCACCTTCCTTCTGTCAGAAGGAGGCTTGGGTCTGCCTGGTCTGCCAAACCCTGTGGTACTTTGGGCTGACTTCCTGCAGCTAGACCATGCCCCCATTCATGGGGGTGGTTGGTAATTCAACCACCGATCCTTTCTTCATTAACTGCTTTCCCTCCTCTAGTGATATCATGGCCATTACTTTCAAGGCTTCACCCACATAGTCAATTATTGGCAACTCAATAATAATACATTTACATTGTTCTCATGCTTTAGCATGGTAATTCCTATTTTATGATTAATTACAAATTGGGGGAAATAGGGTGTTACAATTCCCTCCCCCTTAAAGGAACATCGTCCTCGGTGTTCTTTCTCAAAAACACATGTCATTCCTTTCTTATTCAGTTGTTCAGAAGTCTTCATCTTTCTTTCTCGGTCAGGTCCTTTTTCAGACCTTTAGTCTCCGTCACCTGCCTTCAATAATTCTTTGATAACAAGCATGTTAGTCACAATTTTTATGTGAAAACATCTTACTGTTGTTCAAAATTCAAGAGGAAAATTTCATAATCTAGCACAATACTTATCTGTGTAGTTTGTGGATTTGTATCCACATGGTTATTTTTTTATCCATGCTCATTGCTTTTCCTTGACATACCCATTAGGTGCATGATTCCAATTTAGGAGTTCACAAGAGCTATCATGGTTTCATCTCCCTTGTGGTCACTCACCCTCTAGGCCTAGGCTCAAGCATCCCCTTCACTGCTATACAGTCCCTAGGGCGATCCATCTTGCCTTGCCAAGGTTTTTCTCGCACAAGAAGAACTACCCACCGTGTGCATGATCCCAATAGTTTACAAGAACTATTAAGGTCTCCTCTTCTTTGCAGTCACTCACCCTCCAGGCCCAGGCTCAGGCATCCCCTTCACCGCTATACAGTCCCTTGGGTGATCCGTCTTGCCCTGCCAAGGTTTTCTCGCACAGAAAGAATTTTAGAGACTCTATCGAGTCTTATAGTTGAGGCGTCCCTCAGACTTGCTCTGTCGAGGCGTCCCTCCGGCTTGCGTTACCTCAACACAATAATTTTCAGGCGATCATGGCTTATCACGGGGTTTTCATGGCTCAGTAGTAGTCATGTTCATCAACTTCAGCTTTGACAGCCTTCATCTTTCCTTTCTAGACAGATCTTTTCTTCTCACCTGTATCACAGGTATACAAGATTCATGAGACATCATTATAAATTCTAACTTTCAGAATTTTATTGCAAATCTATCACCTACATATTTCTCATTCCATAATTTGTTTTCATATTTTTTCTGCATAGGAACCAGATTCATAATTATGGGACTTTCCTTCCCATAATGGTTTGGATCAGTAGGCAATTGGCCTTCCTTATGGGCTTACAATGCTACCATATCCAAGACCCATTTGCTTCCTTGTAGTTTGGCTCACCAGGCAATCGGTCTTCCTTATGGGCTTACAACACTGCCATATCCAAGACCCTTTCCTCCCTGCAATTTCATTCTTTACACAACCAAACAAATTGTTAGATTTTGTGCACATTACCTTTTTCATAATCAAGTATACTAATAGTCCAAGTCATTTCATCTATTCAAGGATACAAAGCGAAAGGATACATCATCCCTTACCTATGCATCATTCCAGCCTACCAAAATTTTAAAATGTAATTCAGAGATCAATTGATTTTAATGAATGTGCCAACATTCATGGCCACATTCATACCCAATGCACCCTTGCATTGATTTCAAGCTTGCCACACTTTATGACGGGTTCTTGGCCATGGTGTGTTGGAATTTAACCAACCTCTTCACCACATGGCCTATTCACTTTCATTCACTCTTATAGCAGGACCATGTTGCCTGCTATAGGCTGATCACGACCCCAGATCAGTATACAAGAAACTCAAAGGTTTCACATGAATGCCTTTAAGTATTCTTCCTCCATTAATAACCAGTGTGCCACCGCTCATGGCCATTCAAATTTGTTTTCCTTTAGGGTTTTCATAATGTAAGTAAAACCTTGGAAGGTTCTCCTTCCTCACTGAAAATTTCCATTGTCTGTGCTTCATGCAAACATGCATTTCCTTGAAGCAACCCCATGTAACGTGCTATCTATGAGCACTTTCTATTTCCAATCATTCCTGGATTGGTCCCTGTGTTCATGACGTATCAGTTCATGAATTCTTCCGAGGATTGACAACCAATCTTTACTATTGGGGGTTCATACCTCCATCACTCAGGTTATTCTTCCCTAATCGTACCCTACTTGGTTATCCATGGAATACTACTACCCCTTTCAAATTATGTGCATAACATGAGACAATAAAATATTTCGGAAGGGATTCTCACCCGAATCCTTTCATACCCCGCACCGCATAAGCATGAACATTTGTATACATGTTCTTGGCTGCTAGCACTCTCTCTGATATCACCCCATCAGTGGTTCTCCATGGGGGCTTTTAAAGTCCCTTCGATAATCTTTTAACAAGAACCTTCTCATAGTCATCCTCTGATTGAGGTTGTTCATTATTGGCAACTGTCTTTCTCAACAATGCTAATCTTATTTCTCTCTACACATGAAATACATCATAAGCACATTAGTCGTTATGTGAGTTGAAATGCAAGTACCATAGCATTTAAATTAATAAAATATTTTCAGACATGTCTTAGCATATCGGTATGCACTTCATCACATTATCCTTAGTGTTTCCACAAGTGCAGCATAAACAGATTTCGATTGTATCTTCAACAATACAATCCTTGTTGCTATGGTGTCAAAACATTCACTTTTATTAGTGAATCAGTTTTCTCATCCAAGAGAAAACATAATACTCAACAAGGAAGAATTGAGGACTCTCCCCTTCTCCCAACTCTTCCTACACCACCTGGGACTTTTCAACCCAGTCGAGTTATCTCTAAGGCCTCACTGCTTTTTCTTAATCATGGCTTCAACCAAGCCTAATTAGTTAAACGTACTCATTTATTTATTTAATCATACTCGGGGGTTTACTTGCCTTTTATCAACTATATCAGTTTCCACAACTGTTCTTTCAATCCTACGGCTTTGTTAAACAATTTAGGGTTCTTAGGGTGAGGAAAGTGTTCCTCCTTTTCTCCCCCTGTACTTATGCAATCTACCTCTTATTGTGATCTTTCTGCTCTTTTCTTGAGCAGCCCTGGGTTAGGTTCATGCTAACTCTTAGGATACATCGACATGCTTTAATAGCAAACTTTTTGTTCATAATGGATCATGAACCTGTGCATCCTACACATCATTACTCAGTCCTCAGAGTGGTTAACATTCAGTTGTTAGTCTTCCACCTACACATTTTATTTTAAGGATGTAATCCAGGATTCTTATATAGGCAAGTTTTGTAGTCCATTGCCCCAATCTCAGCAGTCATTAGGGTTGTGACTCTGTTCTTTTGACGAAGTCCTTACACAGTTTCTTCACAGGGAACTCCTTTAGCATGCAACTTCCTTATTGCACATCCATCACTATCTGTGATGGCCCTAAGTTCAAATTAGCTTCAACTTGTTAATAAGCATTCTTTAAGGGACATAGACATAAATTTCTGACATGCATTCCAGATTATGCATCCACACGTGTTCTAGGTTTTTGCTAACTTACATCCACGATGTACTTAGCTATACTCATAATCGTAAGCCTGTGTGCAGTTGCCATAGGTATATTTCACAGCCCACATGCATCTTTACTTTTAAGATCAGTCAACTCAAAATCGTTCATGATCCTTCTCATGTGATGCTCAAAGGTGTAATCATTTGTCTCTTATTATGACAAGAGAGCATCTTTGCTCATTTACCCTTTCATCCAATTATATTAGTATTTTCTGAGAAAATGGAATACATTCCCCTCAGGCTATTATTTGGAACAGAACTTCCATGAATCCCTATAATGGAGTCAGCTATGCATCCATAGTATTCATTTAATCTAGACAAGAGCAATACTTGCTTTACATTTCACTCATCAGGGAAAACCACATCATGCCTATAACTATACTCTTACATCATACATGTGCATCGCTTGCACGTTTAATATCATTTATACCTTATTGGTATTAATATCAGGCTTCATATTAAGAAGCTCCACAATGCATTAAACTCATGCCCTCAAGCCTAATTAAACACAGCTAAGTATTCATCATACTAGCTCACGCCTTCTCCTTACGCGACCACCAACTGTGACCATGATCTGAACTAAAAGGCACTTCGCATTTCGTGATTTCGGGATTTTTGCATGCGAGTCACTCCTGACTCCTTTTTCCAGAACTTCTGGTCTCTGATTGACGACCTCTCCCCAGGACCAGATCTGACAATCCTGACCTCTCCTCGATCGACAACCATGATCGTGTTGCAATTTCGGGGCTATTTGTGTGATACAAATTCGACACTCCAACCCCCGAGATCCAACTAAGGGCCTAGCAAGTGCTATCCCTCCCTCTTATGCACCCGTCGTGACCTTCCGCTAGGAACTGGGTCCCAGCTCCCAAATATTTCGGGACTTCGCGATTCGGAGAATCAGCGAACCACTCTGCCTTCACTTCCAAACCTTCAACTTTCGAAGATCCGATTACACCAGATCTATGGTTCAATTCCTCCGCTAACCAACGACCCTGATTGAATCGGTGATTTACCTTACGTGACTTTGGGAAAGTCTTCGCTTCTATTCTTTCCAATAGCTGAAACCTCGAAGCTCTAGATCAACGACTCTCATTGATTCCAATTTAATGGATATTATTCATCCTGAGCTTGTGAGTGATGAAAGGTTATGAGCCTTATCTTCTCCGTTGATCTACTAGATCTAACGGTTCACGGAATTTCGGTATTCCTCCCTCCAATAATTCCACCGTCCGTTCAGATTTTCAATGACTTCAAGCCAAAGAACTTGGCATCAACTCTTCTGGAATCAACTTCTGAGCGGTGGCTTCGACCTTCGCCTTTTCTTCAAATCCTTCGAAGTCTCTACCCTTCCTTAAAGTACTTCAAGAATATTTTCATATGACTCATGCATGAGCCCAAGAAGGCGAAGTGTTCTAACCATGCTCTGATACCATTTTGTCACACACCCATTACCCGGCATAGAAAAATTTCACTTTTTCTTAATCATCGAGCCGAAATGGCTCTTCGATTCCTTACCGGGATCCTTACAATATATCCACAAGTCCTTGTTATGAGGCTAGACCCGTGTGAATAAACCCCATGCGCGAGCCTCCTCCATGGGACCACCACCCTGTGACCATAGGCCTACACAGTTAGCACTTCAAGACATCGCATGTCGGGACTTCGATGTATGAGTCACCCCTAACTCCCCCAACTCCTGAGTTCCCAAATAGGGCCTGACGACCGTTAGGTCCCTCCGCTCACGCAACCATTCCCATGACCACCGGCTTAACCCTAACGGCACGTCACATTTCGCGACCCCGGGGCTTTTGATGCAAGGTGCCCCAACACTCCAACTTCCAAAACCCAAAGTTTCCCCACGTCAGATCAATGATCCACGATTCCCGTGATTCGTTGGTCCAAATATCCCTGTCTCTTATCGGAACTTCTCATTTCGCGACTTCCGGGGAGTTGGTTTCTCCACACTCTCGATTCCTGAAATGCCGATACCTCAGATTGACGGTCCACAATCCGCCTCAATCCAACGGTCAGGATCTAATCGCAATTTTTGGCATGAGAGTCGAAAGACTCTCCCCTTCATTTTCCCATTCCATGAAATGTCGAAATTCCTCCTGAGAAATCAACAGTGTAGATTTCTCTTGAACCAACGGCCACGATCTCGTCGTTATTTCGCAGATCATGAGTCTATGTGGTCCTCCCCTTTGACCACTCTAAATCACAGGTCAGTGAAACGCTGCCCGACTGCCACGCGTCTCTTCTCTGTTTTCTTCCATCGGCTGACACGTGTCCTCCTTGAAATCTAACGGTCTGAGTTCCCGTCAGGATTTCGCATATCACGAGTTCAAAGGGGTCTCCATCCTCTGTTCCTTCGAACACCAAATGTCAAAATCTCTCCTTGGCATGAGCGTTAAGGTTCGTGCCACTTCCACAGATCTAATGGTTGTTAGCAGATCGACACTCCTTCCTGAAGTGTCTTCGTCGTCCATTCAACTCCTCACAGCTCTTCCAGATCCGACGGTTGTCGGCCCTCTGCGTTCAGATCCAACGGCTACTATCCGGTCTCCTTCCTGCACTCTTTGATCTTCTTACTCTGCGAGTCAACGAAATGCTAAGATCTCGCCACATGTCCTCCTTAATGGACAACCATGATCAAATCAGAACTTGTCTCGTGCACATTCCTCTGAATCCAGCGGTTGTTAGTCCACATGCTAGATCCAACAGTCCAGATCTAATCCCTTCTCGTGCACGTTCTCGCCTGTCTAGACCCTGATCAGATGGTCCAGATCCTCCCACGATCTACGGTTGTGATTGAATCGTGATTTCACATGTCGCGACTTTGGAAACTAAGGACCTTTGTCCTCTCAACTCCCGATATCCAATCCCACGAATTGAACCAATGGTTCAGATCTCTACTGGATCAACGACTCGCATTCTTCCTAGGCTTTGGGAGTGGAATGGCTCCCACCGTTATCCTCCTTGCAACTTTGCTTGATCCAACGACTTGTGGCTATCGACGTCCGTCGAACCTATGAAGACTGAAGGAGTCAAGGTGTTTAACACTTATGCTCCTTCTTCCGATTTAACGGTCGTGACAGAACTCAGATCCTCCCGAAAGGATCTTGTCCGTTCATCTTCCAAATGAAGGAGTACCCCCTTTCGTTACTTGAACTTCTCGCTATCCCTCCTAAGCTTCGTCAGTTATGAAGGATTTAAGAGCATTACGCTCTTTCTCTTGGACTTAACACCTAAAGGGATCATCAACACAACTATGGAGCTCCTTCATCAAGTCTAGGACTTAAGGGGTTTGGGGTTTCTGTTTGCCTCGTAGGGAGCCTGTGCATAACTGCACTACCTCTCCTGAGCTTAATAGACTTCATCCTCTAAGGGACTCAAAATCATTAGGAAGGCTGACATGTGTACATGAAATTGTGTCCACGGTCGACGAACACACAGTTTGTGACTCTAGCTATGCCACCATAGGACACAAGAATTTATGAGTATAAAACATGTCCTATCCATATAATTTCTTACTTGCTTAATTATACAGCTAATCAGAAATAGAAAGGATACAATATATCCATTAAGAAATCATGCACATTCCTGAAAACATTCACAGTGTAACCAATTCATACATAGTTATAGCTAAATTACACAGGGCAGGAGATCGCTTATTAATTACAGGTTGCCGCCAACCAACTGACGGTGGGTGTTCATCCTTCCACCCGACCATAGGCTCAAAGGCATTCAATCTTAGCACTCTAGCCACCCCCGTGCCAAGCCATGATATCACCAGGGAGCTCTCGCATTTCTCAAGAGTTATTTCTCTGTTTCAGCTCTACTCGGGTTCTGTTCATTGCGCACTTTCAGAGGTTTTTCCTCTCTATTATGGCTTCGATGAGTTTTATCAGATGCACATTCAACATCAAGCTCATGGCTTTCTAGTCATGCCCTCCTAGAGAGCTCCGTGCATCTCCCCTCATCCTCTCTTGTTGTCTGCTCGTCTATAACTGTCACCTTCCTTCTGTCAGAAGGAAGCTCGGGTCCGCTTGGTCTGCCAGACCTTGTGGTACTTTGGGTTGACTTCCTGCAGCTAGACCATGCCCCCATTCATGGGGGTGGTTGGTAATTCAACCACCGGTCCTTTCTTCATTAACTGCTTTCCCTCCTCTAGTGATATCATGGCTAGTACTTTCAAGGCATCACCCCCACAGTCAGTTATTGGCAACTCAATAATAATACATTTACATTGTCCTCATGCTTTAGCATGGTAATTCCTATTTTATGATTAATTACAAATTGGGGGAAACAGAGTGTTACATAGAACATGAGAGACACTTGTGAAAACAAACATAAATCTGTTGAAAACAAACATAAAACTAAAAATAATCAGGAAGTTAAAACAACATAGGAAGTTATTTTAAATGAAGCTAGCATATGAACATATTCTAAGTCATAGACCCTATCCATTCCTCGTAACCTTTGAGATCTTTAATTATACTATAGACAGCTACTTGGTGGATTCAAAATCATCATCTAATGTGATCCCTTACTCTATTTGTAAAAGGAGTAATGTTATTCTTCCAAATGTATTACACGAATCATCTAATTAGATAGGTTTGCTATGAAATTCATTGGTGAACTTAACAATGTCATGATTAGTTAGCTTTAGATCCCAAAGGTTTTCAAATTATTGATATTATTGTGGTTGACATCCTGGAAGCTTACAATTTGTTGTTGAGCAATAATTGGTCCCAAAAATTGCAAGGATATTTTGTCACCGACTAGTCACACCTATGGCTGCCTTACAAAGGACAAGCTAATCAAATCATAGTTGACTTGGAGGCTCCCATGAAACTTACTATGATCTATAAACTATTGTGAATATTCCACTAGCATAGTTTGTCACAACAAATCTTGTATTATGCTAAAATATTTTATTAATGTAGGTTTATTTCCTTAGATCTCATATTTATATCACTAGCTTATTGCTCAGATTATGAAAATAACTAAAATACAAAAATGAAAGAACAAACAAATGAGCACACCATCCACACAAATAAACACAAGATGTATCTTAGTAAACCCAATATGGGAGAAAATCTAGCTAGAAGGTGAGGTCTATGGTTTACTCTCTTTTCCTCTGTTATGAAATGTAAGTACAAAGAAAGGGGCAATCACCATGGAGATGCCTTTGACACTAGGGCCTAAATGGTCGCTACAAAATCTCCTACCTCCTCTATTATGATCTCAAAATCCCATGCCTAGATGTTCAAATCAACTATGGAACAATTACAATGCTAAAGAATGGAACCCTTTCTCCTCTTAGTAGCTTACTATTTAACATCACCTAATAGGCATCTAGTGTTAGGGTTTTTGCATGCCTTAACCTTCAATTAGTTATGGTTTTGGACCTTCTAAAATCTTCTTGAAATTCCACATGTAATGAACAACTTACTCATAATCCATAATAAGATTTATATATAATAATAATTGATAATAGATGATGATATTACAAAGATAGGACCTACCTATATATATGCCCTTTATGGTTTTATGAAGAGTCATGACCTTTTATTACATGAATGTTTAATTTTACTTTTATTTATTATTTTAATGTCTTTATATTATATTATTTATTTATTTATTGTGACATTTATTAATGTAGGTTTATTTCCTTAGATCTCATATTTATATCACTAGCTTATTGCTCAGATTATGAAAATAACTAAAATACAAAAATGAAAGAACAAACAAATGAGCACACCATCCACACAAATAAACACAAGATGTATCTTAGTAAACCCAATGGGAGAAAATCTAGCTAGAAGGTGAGGCCAATGATTTACTCTATTTTCCTTCGTTATGAAATGTAAGTACAAAGAAAGGGGCAACCACCATGGAGTTTCCTTTGACACTAGGGCCTAAATGGCCGCTACAAAATCTCCTACCTCCTCTGTTATGATCTCAAAATCCCATGCCTAGATGTTCAACTCAACTATGGAACAATTACAATGCTAAAGAATGGAACCCTTTCTTATCTTAGTAGCTTATTATTTAACATCACCTGATAGCCATCTAGTGTTAGGGTTTTTGCATGCCTTAACCCTCAATTAGTTATGGTTTTGGACCTTCTAAAATCTTCTTGAAATTCCACACGCGGATAACCCCACATGTGTGGGTAATGGGGGTCGATGTGGCATCCACTCTGTACCATTGTGCTCAACAATGTGGGTCAACTTGTGAGAGGCACAACTTTCGTATATGAGCTCTGATTGAAGTGATTTTTTGCACTGTTGGAAAGGTCTTGATGTGTAGAACAACTTCGAGGGTCTAGGATCTATGCTTGCAAAGTTTTGACCCCCAAAAATGCCATTTGATGTCTCAAAATGGATTTGGAAAGTTCCAGACCCCAAATTTCCAAACTAGGACCTCCCACTAAAATGGGCCCTGCAAACCAAATCCTCCATTTTTTCCACCCAAAAAGTATAAAGATAGATGGAAAATTATATAATGATCGAATCTAAATCATCTAATGTGAAAGTAATCAACAAACTTAAGGATGTCATGATTAGTTGGCTTCATATTCCAAAGTTTGTCAAATTATTGATATTATTATGGTTGATATCTTGGGAGCTTATGATTTGTTTTTGAGTAGCGGTTGTTCACATAAATTGCAAGGATATTTTGTCACCATTTGGTCACACCTATGGTTGCCTTACAAAGGATAGGCTAATCAAATCATATTTGACTTGGAGACTTGCATGAAACATAATATGACAGAACCGGAGGGACACAACAAGCCTATAAATTTTGGACATTTTATTTTAGGGTTATTTCTCGGAAATATATTTTGGGTGTTATGTAGCATAAGAATCACCTCTTGAAACAAAAACACAATATAAACTCCTTCATTGCACACATACTAATAATAATGATTGTACTATAATATATTTAGCTATGACTATTTCTTTTGACTTAGTCATAAATACTAACAATTGGACTTTATACTTTGATGGATCCAAGTTGCAAGAAGGAGATGGGGTAGGATGTATTCTAATTGACTTGCAAAAAAGGAGGCCTTTAATCTCCTATACACTTGAATTAAAATGCACCAACAACATAGTTGAGTATGAGGATTTAATCCAATGTCTTAGAAAAGATATTGATCTAAAGGTAAAATGCTTGAATTTTTTTGGTGGTTTAGATATAATTGTAAGGTGGGTAAAGAATTCCATACATTGTCATTATCCACACTTGAAGATTTATCAGTCAAAGGTTCGACATTTAATTAATAGTTTTGATGCATGTAGTATTCATTGCATTCCTTGCTAAAAAAAACAGAGTTGTTGACACTTTAGCTAGTGTTACTTCTCATTTGACTTCTTTGAATAACGATTTTTTAGCTGAAATTATTTTTAGGCCCTTAGTGTCGGATAATGTTACCAGTTGGAGAGTATTTAATAATGATGATTATATTACTAAGTTCCTCACTAATGAAGACACATCAAAGGATGCAATTATAGATGACAAGGAGCATGCAAAACTGCAGAGGAGGCATGTGGAATATCAAGGATAATCCCATGCCTAAAGGGGTTTTGACTCTAGAAACAATGTTTGATATTCAAAGAAGGTTTAGAAAAATAGTCAATGTTAAGACAAATAGTTGTTCGATGAGTTATGAGCTGATAAACTTGGGCACTCAAGAAAATCCCAAGAATATCAACTTGGGGTCTTGTTGTTCAAAAATTAAGAAGCAAGCATACATTCAATTGCTTGAATAATATAAGTACATATTTTCCTAGATATATTAATATATGAATATATATGATACCAAGATAATACAACATGTCATTCATGTTAAGGAAGACACAAATCCATTTCAACAATACACAAAGTGCATCCAACTTTGGAACCTCTCATCTAGAAAGAACTAAAGAAATTGTTGGATGCAAAGATCATCTTCAAGGTTCATCATTCTACCTAGGTTGCAACTATGGTGCATGTCAGGAAGAAGAGGGATACATCAAACTATGCATAGACTTTCGGATCCTGAACAAAACCTCTAATAAAGACAATTATATTGTTCCTTCGATGGAGCAGATTTTACAACTTGTCTCTAGTTCTAAAATGTTCTCATTATTGGACATGTTCTCTAGTTACAATCAAGTCCTGACAACTAACTCTAATCGGCTAAAAACCATTGTTCATACAAAGCGAGGAACTTTTACTTACTAAAGGATGCCTTTTGGCTTAGTGAACATGGGAGCCACATTTCAACATGCAAAGGACATAACCTTCAGAGGGATAATAGGTCAGAGCATGGTGCTTTAGCTTGATGACGTTATAGTCTATTCTAAGAAAATGTTAGGCCACTTGCAACACCTGAAATAGATCTTTAAAAGATGCCAAAAGTATGGTATTTGTCTGAATCCAAAGAAAAGGATCTTCATTGTTTTATAAGGAAAGATACTAGGACACATTATATCAAAAGATGAGATCTAAATGGACCTAGAATAAACCAAAACCATTGTGCATATCTCTATGCCCAATAGCAAGAAATCCATGCAGTCCTTCTTTAGGCAGATTAATTTTGTTTGCAGGATTATAGTTGATTTTGCTAAAATCGTCAAACCATTACAAAAGAAGATAAAAACAAATGTTGAGTTTAAATGGACTCTTTTTGATAAGGAGGCTTCTAAAAATGTTAAGGCTGCCATAGCTCCTGCTTTGGCATTGTAGAGCCCAAAGTTTAGGAAGGATTTTTCACTATATATATTTGCATTTGGTCATTCCTTTGCAACAATGCTCACACATAAATTTGATCAAGGGAATGAATGTTTGATTTAATTCATGAGCACTGGTCTACAAAGGGCCAAGATGATCTATCCAACAATCAGTAAGCAATTGTTCATTGATTACAAAGTTGTCAAATAGTTCAGGCCCTACATTTTGAAGAAGCATACGAAAGTAATAGTACCCCACCCAACCAAAAGATTGTTGTTGTGTAGAAAGAAATTGGTGAGCAAAGAGGCAATTAGATGACATCCATCAATGGATATTATTTAGAGTTCAAGCTTACCACCATAGTCAGAGGCCAAGGCCTATGAAAACTAGTAGCTGAAGCACTGGACCCAATTGAATCATCAATGAAAGGAAAGGAAAATGATATAACTCTTTATGTTTAGGAAATTTTGTATGTTCCTATAGACACATAATATCGGTACAATGAGATGAAGCAACACTTTCAACATGGCACTTCTCCCAACTATTTGAATTGAAAGAAAAAGAGAGCATTGAGACTCGGGCCATCCCAATGTTAGTTGATTAATGGCATCCTATTCCAGAAAATTATGACAAAGTATTTCTTAGATATCTTAAGCAAGATGTTGATAAAGTCCTCATAGAGCTACATGATAGGCCAACCAGAGGACACTTCATTGGTAAAAAAACAACCCACACGATTCTAAAAGATGGGTATTATTGGCTAACAATGTTTAGACATGCACACTCATATGCTTGGAAGTGCAAGGTCTATCAAAAGTGTGTTGGGTGAGAAAAGAAACATGTTGTCCCACTACAACTTGTAATAATTGAAGAACATTTTGAGCAGTGGGGCTTGGACATCATAGGGAAATTAATCCAAACTCCTCCAAGAAAAATAAACACATTCTTGTTGCCACATATTATTTTAGACGATGGATTGAAGTTGTGCCACTATCTAAGATCAACAAATGATTACTAGGTTCGATGTTCATCAATGCTTATTTTTTATAATGCTACTTGTTTTTCTTCTTTGAAATTAACTAGGTTTGCTTTGCTTTAGATAAGGGAATTATTCTATGGTACTCATCTAACTATTACCCACAAGGCAATGGCGTCTCTGAGTCCATTAATAAGAACTTGATCTGTATCCTAAAGAAATTATAGTTGACCATCAGAGAAATTGGCACAATGCTCTATGAAATGCCCTATGGGATAATAGATTTGTTGATATTTTGGTAGTTGTGGGAGGTATTAACCTCCACGTGTAACCTTGACAAGACTAGAATATTCCGGGAAGCAAGAGAAACCCTAAAAGCCTTGGACATAACCCTAGAAGACAAGTCATCTAAAGAGAATAATTAATATTGAGTTTCTAGCCTCTAGAAAGAGAAGTCGGCCCAGACAGCTAAGAAAGAGCAGTATAAATACAGGATGCCAAAGCTCATTTGGACACACACAGCTTGCAACTGTAGAAATTTAGTAAGTGTGCAAGTTTGGAGAGTAGCTGCAGTTGCAGCTACTGCAACTTGTATTTTCGGTTTTAGGCTTGGACTTTCTCTTGGTTATGGTTTGGACTTTCTGCCTTGTGCACTAGCTCTGGAGAGAGGTACACTACATTGATTGGCTATTGGTTCTAGGATTGCTTCCAAAATTATTCTCTCTATCAAGGTTAAGGTGCTCGGGGGTGGCTTCGGCCTATGGTTGGGTGACAATATTTCTATATTGTCTATGGTGAAAAGAGCACACCTATTTTTCTAATAGGTTATGGGCCCACACTATCTTCGAAAATTCTAACCGCTGGAAGATAGATTGGGAGGATTTGCTTAGTTACAGTTGCAATTGCAGTCAAAGTTTTTGTTGCAGCAACGAAACCCTAACGCTCTTGTTGAGGCACCTTAAGTGAAGATATTGACCTAATTTCGGGATAGCCTAGTGCGCCCTAACCTAGCGCACCTCCTGGTACTCTCAGCAAGCTAAGACGTCAAGTTTGATTTTTTGGTCAAATTCAAAGGTTGACCAAGTCAAAGAAGTCATGAATTACTCTATGAAGTTAGAAAACAAGTTAGAAGGGGCTTCTAACTTCAGAGCATGGAAGACAAGGATTGACCTCATCCTTGCCAAGAATAAAGTGTTGGATATCGTGAAAGGAAAGATCGTGGAACCACAGTTTGAAGAAGGAAAAGAGAAGGAACCTTATAATGTTGCAATTATGGAGACGTTCAAGGACAATGACATCAATGCCATGAGTATCATAGTGGACTCTGTAAAAGGCCACTTGATACCCTACATCTCTCATCTTGAATCATCTAGGAAGATGTACGGGGCCCTAACTAACCTATTCTCAGTTAGAAACATTGGACAAGTAATGAGTCTGAAGAATGAGCTCCATGACATGAAAATGAATGATGATGACAGCATAACATCATACTTTGTAATAATATCTCAGTTAAGAGGTCAACTACAAGCTATTGAAGAAATCATTTCAGAAAAGGAACTGGTAAATATAGTACTCAATGGCCTTCCCAAGACATGGGATGCATTTGCCGCAAGCATGAGCACAAGAAAGTGGTATCCCACATTTGAAGAACTTTGGACTTGCTGCACACAAGAAGAATCAAGGATTAACGCAAAAGAGAAATCCCAAAATAAATACGAAGATCAAACCTTCACAACAAAGTTCAAAAATTTCAGGAAAAAAAAGAAGTTTGGCTTGAGGAAGAAACCAAATCAAGAAAAGGATATGTCAATGATACAATGCTTCAACTGTCAAAAATATGGTCACTACAGGAACCACTGTCCTGAGTTAAAGAAAAGGAAGGAAACAAACGAAGCATCAGTTTTCGAAGAAAGGGAACCCTCGAAGAAGGCCAAGAATGATAAAATAAACTTCTTCTTCTAAGTCAAGGTAACAATATTCTTTAAAGTTCTTGTACATACCATGTTTACATAGTTTCCGTACATATCATACATATCTATTTCTTAGAAGATAAGATGTTCAAGTGAAACAATACCTATGGAATAATAACAAGATAAAGATTGTTATCACGATGACTACAAGTCAAGCAATACACATGAAAGGATGAAGTACGTTTACAATCCTTGGTAACAATTCCCGTGTGTTAGCGTCAGAAGTCACTCCTGGATTGCTTGCAGGAGTACAGCCCAACGCCCATCAGTTTTTATGTCACGATAGTTTTAATGGGTGATCAAATGGGTAGAGACTCAGGGAGATATAACTCCAACTCGGGGACTGGGTCTGGTATGTAAGGAACAAAGGAGGTCTTGATCTAACTTCATTCAGTGAGTTGATTAAAAGATGAGCAGGTGGAAGACTTGGTAGGGAGAGTGAGCAAACTACCTCAGGCAACAGGCTTTTCAGCAGTTTGCAGAAGAAAGACTCTGAATGCAAGATTCTCTTGGTTCAGGGTTTCAAGAAACTGAAAGGGGGACTCGACTGGATTCTCCAATTCCAAGTCATTCAACGCTAAGAAAATCATAAAGACCGATTAGAAACAATGAAACTGTTACAGTGATCCAATCTACATCATCCTATAGCAGTTACAACTCGACTGGATTCTCCAATTCCAAGCCGTTCTAACACAGTGTAAACAAAGACGTGAAAGAAACTGACATTCATAAGGCAAGAAGTCTCAAGAGTCTATGCATAACCAGAATAATAGTGCTTCATTAAAGCTTTACAACCGGGAGCCTTGCTCAACCATCGATCCTTACAAAAATGGCGAAAACGCCTACATATACTCAAAACAAAACACAACAGTGAAAACGAGACACTGCAATTAAAACATTGCATCTGCATGTCTTCCGACAGTCTGCGCATGCAGACTCTGGACGATCGTGCGCCTATGACAGACGCCATCAGATTTCAGACTGTCCTTCTATAGGTGAGTCGACGTCAATTAGTCCTTTGCCGGACCTTCCTCTTTATGGCGAAGATGACGCTCAACCACTAGGAACAACCGCCATAACTGCATTCTTGGGACTAGGGACGTCCTCGGTCAACTCTGCCTTCTGGGACGTGGAGGTCTCCTAATGGTGCCACATGGATCAGCCGAACGGTCTTTCTTTGGACGCTACTTTGCTGAACTGCTGTGAGGGATCCCTATGGCGGATGTGGACGAGGGTGTGACGGGGGTTAAAGGCGTGAACACTGTGGAGGTGACTGGGAATGAGAGGGACACATGGCAGGAGACGAGAGGACGATGAGCTAGGGAGGTGCCATGTGGATGGAGAGAGGGAAGTTGGATAGATGACAGGGGAAAAGGGAGGCGGTAAGTGGAAAACAGGTGGCAACGGGGAGGACAATACCAAAGGTGACACGTCAGGCAAGGGGCCCCACAATAATAACACATCATTCCAGACCCCCCCCCCTCTTTAATTAAAGACAGGATGCCAAAGGGGGGCCGGAAACGCCTGAGCGTCGTTGATCTAGGTGCCCCGATCCTGACCGTTGGAGAGTTGCGCGCTCAATTCCGGNCTTAAAGGTAGAATGGCGGGGGGCCTCCGGAATCTACTCCTGACCGTAGATCTGAGCGCGTAGATCCTGTCTGCCCAGATCCATGCCCCCTTTAAGTCCAATGTGCCCGAGTTTCATCGATGGATGGACGGCTAAGATGACTTCGGCGCTTTCACTAGGAAAATCCCGAAAGGTCCCACCTGTGGCTCAGATCTGCGCTGCGTGTCCTTCAAATGAACGACCGAGATGGCTTTCTCATTAAAAGGGGGCTACCTCCATTCCCGGGCTCGCTTAACATGACCTGGTGCTAGGACCGTGGGCTCGGCTTTGAAGGGCGCTTATCGACATTTCGGGGTTCGGGGTTTCGAGATGTAAAATGACGAGGAGCTCTTACCCCTCGAATCCCCGAATGCCGACATGACATGATCGCGCACCACGTGTCCTTTTGG
>ML789088.1:0-10693 GCA_009831015.1 Picea engelmannii | reverse complement strand
CAGTCATTAGGCATTATTTAGATATGCCTTAGCATATCTCTCTGCACTTCTACTACCTTATTCCTCAATGGAACACTAGTGCAATCATAAAAATGTTTCAGCTGGTTGTACTTTTACACAACCATCAACATTCTCATGTTGGAAACATTCACATATAATAGTTTTCTCATTCTAGAGAAATACAATAATCAACAAGAGAGCAGTCAAGGGATTCTCCCTTTTTCCAACTCTTTTGCACAGTTTGGAATTTTCAGCTTAGCTGAACTATTTCCAAGGCCTCTCTGCCCTTGCATAACATGGCTTTTACCAAGATCATTCAATCAAATATCTTCACCGATTCTTTTTCTTTCACAAGCTGTTTTTGCTTTTTTTAAAAACATACAACTCTGTTAAACAAATCAGAGTTTTAGAGTGAGAAAAGTGTTATTCCTTTTCTCCATATTTGCTTCTGCATTTTGCCCCTTTCCCGGGCCTGCCTGCCCCATTTCCTAGAGCAGTTTCAGTCAAGTTCCTCTTGACTTTTTTTCATTCAGAGAGTCCTCTTTCCCTAATGCAACAACACAATGCATTATCAAAGTTAGCTTATAAATTAGCCATAAACAAGTGCATTTTGCACATTGATCAAAGAGAATCAGGATTTTCAAGGTTCTGTCAAATGCAGGTCTTCCACACATGCAATATATTTTAAAATGTAATCCAGGTTTCTTATACAATTAGGCTTTGCAGCCCATTGCCTAATTTCCCAGCAGTCATTGATTTTTTGGCTCTGTTCTCCTAACAGAGTCTTGAAATTGTTCCTTCACATGAACTTCTTCAACATGCAACTTCTTTGTTGCGTAGCCATCATCTCTTGAAATGATCTCAACCCATGGGTTAGCATCAATTTTAACATTTCAGTTGTTTACCCAATATTCCACTGTAAAAATTAATGCAGTTGCAAGAGCCATTCTCTGGGAGGATGGCAAAGATCCTAGTTGTGATCTAGGGCCCCCAGTACACTCTCTAGGGTTCTTGGTCTGGGACCAAGTAGTTAGAGCCATGGAAAAAGACCCTAGTTGGGCCCCCAATGTATTTCTGGGGTTCTTGGTCAGGGATCAAGCAGTTTGATGAAATAATCCCCTGGATGTGTTCTAGAGAATCCTTGCTTAGCATTTGAATTGATCCTTGGTTGTGTACCTTGGTGGTTAAGCCCCTAGATATATTCTAGGGCCCCTGGATGTGTTATGGGGTATCCTCGTCTGGGACCAGGCATATTCTTGGTTTAAGTACCAAGCTAAGATGATGTGTGACCTTCTTCTCTCCTGGGATGGTCCATATGACCTAGGAGCAGTAAAGAAGAAATGCATGATCACGCCATTAGCCTTCCACGTATGCTAGGATGATAAAAAGCTTATAAGTTTGATCATGGGACTCATGTGGACAAACTTCCATTAAAGAAGGACTTGGCTTTTGACTTTGTCTTATTGTTATTGATGAAATCCTTTGCTTGAGTTATTACCCTCCTAAATTTATGATTATGTGTTGGCTTGAATTTTTATTTTGGACTTTACATTTTCATAAAGAAAGCTAGCTGCCATGATCTTGAAACCCAACTCATCGATTTGATTTATTATCTTGTTGACTTACTTATGGTCTATTGGATTTACCACTTGATGTTTTAATTGGTAAAATATTATTTGTTATTTTTTAGGGGTTAACCTAATTCTAAAGCTATGTCAAGTGGACTATTATGTTAACCATATTTTACCTACCTAAAACTATATAAAGGAGTGGTCTCTCCCTCCCCTAACACACTTGATACATATGATCTATCTCCTCCATGCTGATGTTGAGACTGAGGTTGAGACTGAGGTTTTCTGCGACTCTTCTGGACAGGTTTACAAGGGTTCTCTCAGCTCTCTCGTGTGTGTCCCAGGTTGCCGTGGGTCTATCCCTGCTAGCCGAAATTGTTTGTGCTTGCGGTTTCGACTGTTGGTGTCTTTCCCTGCCTGCCTTGGGTTTAGCTCTGCTGATTGTGACTGTTTGTTAAGGTTTCTTATATGCTGTTGACATCTTGTTGGTGTGCTGGTGCTGCCTTGATGGTTTGATGGTGCCGCTCTTGTGGTTTGCTGTGCTGCCTTGATCTTTTTGTCAGCTGCTTAGGTTTTTATACTTTGTGACTGAATTATTAGGGCTGATATTGGACTGCTGGTATTTGTCTCAGCTTGAAGAAGGCACTTGTGTTTAAAGATTGGGATGAATGTGTTAAATCAGCCTAATGCTGATTGTGGATTTTTTGCCTTTCCAGCTCTAGGTTGGACAATGATTTATTTCAGCCCTAATACTTGGACAGTGGCTTGGTCTGTGTTTTGAATTTGGTTTTTCCAGCTTATTTAGTTCTGATTTTTGCCTACTTAACCTAGGAGTCCTTCTTGGCTTTGTCCCTATGATCATGATGAGATCTACCCTGAGGGTTTGATCCATGATTCTCTAAGCTTTTCTGAGCATACATTGGAGGAAGGCAACAACAACTAATTAGGTACATTTGTTCTACAGCTATGGTAATACCCAGATCTGGGTTGTGTATGTTATTTACTCACTAATGCTGTTAGGTTATGCATCATAATTTTATTTAATGCTTTGCTGGTTATAATTACAATAGCTAATGATTTGAGAAATTTAAGAAATTTTGTTTCCAACTAGTTGACTATTTATGCCCTTAAATTCTAACATCCACAACGAATATAAACATGCATATATTCAAACCACACATTCAAACATGTGCATCTATCTCACCAGCTTGCATTCACAATGTGCTTTCATGCACTTAATCACATGCATCAACATAATGTGTGTGTCTTCCATTGACACACTTTATAATATCACATGCACATCTACATCTATTTGAAATCATTTAACTCATGATTGCTCACAATCGTTCTCATGAAGTTTCTAAAAGCATAATCATATCGCCTTCTTTTCATAACAACAAAGTATTTTTGCTCATTTGCCCTTTCAACATTTTACACTAGCTCTCTCCGAGGAAAAGGGAGTACAACCCCCTCAAGCTAGTATTCAAACAAAACACTCAGACCTTTCAAAATAGGGTTAGCTATGCATCCATTGCATTCCCCAAAACCTGGCAATTACTAATCTTGCCTCACAGTCCACTTATTTCTACCTGCATTCATATCAGACAACTCTATAATGCATTCCAACCATGCATTCTGTTGCCACATGTTGGCACAGGGGTAGACCCAGGGTTCAACGCTCAAGAGCGCACCAAGAAAACCCTAACTACCGGTCCTTTCGGCAACACCTGCGAAGCAGATGAAGTCTCACCTGAGGTAGAGGTAGGGGTGGTTGCAAGACTCTAGTGTTTGCAACCTAGCTGGGACACAGATCTGTGATTATAGTACCTTAACAAAGCACTTAGCAATTACATTCATTAACCTTTAACCCTTATTCACTTCGCAGGTAAAACCCTAATTACAGAGTAACGCAGTAGTCTACGAGATCTAACACATTCAAACACTTAGCATATATAATCAGATCAGATCTAGCATTTAGTCACATTACTAAGCATAAAGCATCAACAGATCTATCTATCATTCATCTATATCAAAGCACTAAGCAAGTAAACACATAAACACATCAAGACATCGCACAAAGCATAACAACACAGGATATACGTGGTTCACTCCCAGCTTGGGGCTACGTCCACCAACTCTTCTTCTCTTTATCATCTTCTATCAATCTTCTACATGCACAAAGCCACAAAATCCTACTCCACTTAGGACAGGAGATCTGTGTGCACTTCGCTAGATCCTCCTTCTTTGAGTTAGGTTACAGCACAAAGCCTTCACACAGTCTATACACACAGTACTTACAATTGCTTGCACTTAGCCAACATACTACAATCACGTAGATTGCTCTTCTAGCACTAAGCCATCAACCACAATCACATAGATCGACCCCCTACTTACATAGCCTAGCCTTCTATTTATACATTACAAAAGGGCCTAACATGGGTAAAACCCATGGGCCGACATCTCCATACCCGTTACATAAGCCCAAAACCCAAAAAGCCCTAAAACGGGGCCGAGATCCCGCGATCTCCACTTCGACTTGCACTCCGCCTTCGACAGCCTGTCGAAGTCCCAAAATAGGTCAAAACATGACCAAGGATCCTCAAAACTTGGTCAAGGGCCAACAGGCCCCCAACACTCACTTGTGACTTGTCCCGAGTCACTCTGACCTGGGTAGCTCTGCCTCAAAAGCCTCGAGCTGCTTCGACCTGGTGCTTCGCCAAGCCCTCTTGCTCAACAAACTCCTGAATAACTGCTTCGCTGACAGGTCCCTCTAAGCGTTGTTCAACTGCAGTGACTACTTGTTCCAACTCTGCTCCTCGACCTTCAATCTCCTCAAACAGTTGGCAAGCTGCATCCTGGATTTGTTGAAGCCTGTGAGTCACTTCCATGACTTTGCTCTATATGGTATGGACCTGCTACTGAGCCGTGCGTTGTTCTTGGGATCTTTTCATCCTTTCAACTACTGATAGGAGCTTCAACTGCGCTTGTACTGTTGCTGCTTGCTGCTTTGCCTCCTGGAGCTATGACTCCAGTGTCTTAGTTCAGGTTCCTCAGTAAGTCGCTCATAATTCTACACACTTCTGCTGCTAAGCTGTTTACATTCCAAAGCGAATGTTCTGATCCTCTCAACTGCGCTTCGGGCAGTGGCTTCTCTTTGGTCTCGCACGTCCTGCGGAGTGCTTGGCACTGTTTGTAGCTCTAGGTCTGCTATTCTCTATTGGAGTTGCTGAATGGCTTCAGCAAGCTTCGCCACTTGATTTTCCACTGGGTCTTCTTCCATTTGCTCTAAGCTTGTCACAGAGCGAAGTGCTATGTTGACTGCTTCTTTAACTTTGGCTTGCTCCGCGAGCAATTGTTCTTTCTCCTGCTGGATTTGCGCTTTCTCTTCTGTGAGCTTTG
Source organism: Picea engelmannii (assembly GCA_009831015.1). Classification (NCBI taxonomy): domain Eukaryota; kingdom Viridiplantae; phylum Streptophyta; class Pinopsida; order Pinales; family Pinaceae; genus Picea; species Picea engelmannii. The sequence goes on along the minus strand of ML789088.1, from coordinate 5,723 downwards.
CTTGGAGGTCGTCTATGACTACCTCTTGCACTTGCTTTATGGCCTCTGTGGCCTGTTTTGTTTCTTCTCGTGCGCGACGAAGGCGAGCTTCGGTCACATTAGCTAGTATGCAGAGTTGGGTAGGCTCATCTCCCAACTCCGGTGCTTCTGATGGCGGGGTCGCAGTGGACATTGCGTAGATGGAGTGAAGGGCCTGCTGTACCCTTCTGAGTTCAACCTCAATTCTGTCGTACATCTTCTGATTGGCTTCCTGTTTTTGCAAGATGTCTTGCGTGGCGTCTGATACAGCTGCGATGATGAAGTCGAAGTCATCGAGCGTGAGCATAGTCTGCAGCTTAGTCTTACTTGCTTTTGACTTCTTCTGTGATGACGGTTTCGTGGGGGAAACCTTTATTTTCTTAGATGGATCAGCCTCATCAGTGGGATCCCTTGGCAGTGTTACTTCACCTTGTTTCTGCTTCTCTTCTTTTCCATTATTCTCCTCTTTATCTACTTCGTCATCACCTCCTCGTCCAGGTGATTCTGAAGTAGTTTCTTCTGATGTATTGGTCAGCTGCTGGACCTCTTCTGTCTTCTTCCTTCTGCTAGTTCCAGGTGTGTCATGCTCTTCACGAGTGGCCTCCGAGCTGCCAATTAGTTCGGGATCGGACATTTCTGCGGGGTCAGCAGGGATAAGGAGCTTTGCAGACCAGTCCTTAGTTATCTCTTCGATGTCCTCCTCTGTGAGCTTATAGTATGACTGAAGCTCTTCTTTATGCTCGTCTGTACGCGCAGTGATATAAATAAAGTGCCGATCTGCGCGAAACTTCATGAGGGGTTTGAACCGGTTCAGGGTGTTCGGTGTCATACGAGGGACAACCCCAATAGCCCTCTTTAACTAGAGATAGTATGTATGGAAGACCGCGTTCGATTGCCATTGTTTCCCCATATTGCTCGAGTACCAGAGCGTGGTGAACTTTGCAACGAGTGGCTCGAATGGCTCAATGTCTGGGAAGGTCACACCTTCCGGCATCTCCCAAGCAGTAAACGCTATGAGGATCAACAACTAGCTAAAATGGAACTCATAGCCCTGATCCTGAGCTTCACGGTAATCCAATTCTAGCTGGTTTACTAAGTACTTTGCCTAGTTCATCTGGAGTCCTTCTACACATTTTCCGACGAGGTCAACAACGAACCCTGTGACCTGCGTAGGTCTGTTCTTTCTCACTAGCTTTTCTGCGATCAACTGGCAGGCCAGGCGCACTGCGCCATTCTGGATGGAAGCTACCTTATAGCCTCGCATCCCCTTTTCTACATCGCCATAGGTATCCTTAATTCTCCGTGCCAGGGCGCGGTCTGGAGCCTTCCTTGGGTAGAAGTCTTGTGGGTCGGGTCCCTGCATGCTCAATCCGGTGATCCTATGGATCAGCGTCGGATCGACTGTGATGCATCTGTCTAGCCATAGATAGCTGCCATGGTAGCACGACAGCAGGAGCTTAACACACGCGTTAACCTCCTGGTGCCTTCCAAAATGTGGAATCTTCATCACATTCAAGATGGTGGACTGCGCGAGGTTCATAGTGCATGGTTGGGGGATTATTTTCAAGTTCTTCTCCTTCGTCCTAGTCAAGTACCTGTGAGGAGTGAGCATACTATGGTTCTTGCGGTCCCCTAGGTTGAAGTCGCTGAATTTTAATGTCGCGATCTTATCCTACTATGTTCTAACTACACGTATCCCCTTCGGGAGGTACACAGTAACCAGGGTGTAATTGAAGTTTCTGGGGACACTGTCACGGCTCACCGCGTCGGCCAGAGGCGGAATGTAGTCGGGCAGGATAGATGGGATTAACTTCACATTTGCCAAGTCATCTCGATGTTTGGTTCTTTTCTTGGCCGCAACTCGTGATGGTCCAGATCCGCGAGCCGTCGATGAAGCTTGAGCTCCGACGGACATCACCTTCTCAGCCATAAGGTCGATTAGAACTTCTTCGACGACTTTCTCTGCGGCGCTGAGCTCGTCCAACATGCACGCTTAGATCGGATAACGCAGGTGGATGAATGAATGTTCAATGCAATAGTCTCAGTGGCACGGTAACAATGAGTTCTCTTGTTGGCTCGGATACAATTCACGAAAGTGTTCTCGGTGCAACAGCCGACGGAATAAGTAGACAACGATGTAACGGGTATTTCCAACGGACAAAAAGCCTTCATTAATGCAGTTTTGTCCGTTATGGCGCGGTCCCAACGGTCCAACGACGAGCTTTCTGGTCATAACTTATGTTCTAACCGTTTAGGCGCGTCAAGCTAACGATTATAATGCCTCTAATGGTCATATCGCTTCGCCATGGTGAAGTGCCATGTTGCGCTGTTCTGATATCCCGACGAAGTTCCAATTTTGCAAACCCTCTTTCAGCGAAGTCCATTCTAGAACTTTCTGCAACTTTTCTAGCTTTGCTCTCTTCTTACTGAACTTTCTAGTCTTCTTCCCAGTGATCTGCGTCTTGATATTCCTCTTTCCATTCTGATTCTTATCTTCTCTTGGCATAGTAACTTTGCGCTGATGATGGTCTTTCCTAGGGTTCAAGGGCAACACTTCTTCTCTATCTGGGGTAGGTGCTCTACTCTCTTGTACAGACAGGTGTTTCAAGTCTTCCTGTGTTCTTTCAACTTCGACATCCAGATCTCCGGTCCTTAGTAGCTTCGACTGGTCTTCTTGTTCTTTCAATAAGTGCGCTATCCTCCTAGCCATGAAGTCTCTTAGGTCTTGCTTTTTCTGTTCTAGAGCTTCCTCGTCTTTTCTTCGGGTCTGATCTTTCTCAATCTAGGTTTTTCCTAGTAACATAGCGAATGGAGCACTATTCTCAATAAATTTAACAACCTCAAATTCTTCTTCTGTCGAAGTTCCATGAGCACTCATAGATGTCTGGGTAAGTCTTCCACATAAGGTTATTAACTTTCCTCTAAATAATCCTTTTCCTCTTAGTGAAGGAATCATAGCAGGCTTTCCTAAAATTTTCCAAGTTCTTTCTGTCATGATATTCTCCTGTGTTTCCTCATCCAGAACATAGTCAATGTCGAAGTCTCCTATTCTTGTTTCTATGCACTCTTTTTCTTTGAAGATCTCTGATAGGTTGATATTTCTGTGATCATTCAGGATTTCTTTCATCTGCAATAGTACAGTCTTTGATTCTTTCTGGGGTTCTGCCATGGTCTTAGTTTCTTGACCTTTCTTAGGGTTTTCTTGTCTCATATTCATTTTTTCAAGCTTAACAATCATTCTAGGGCAATCCAGAACTTCATGGTCCATAGATTTACAACAAAGACAACTAGGTCTTCTACAAGGGCATTCCTTAGCAAGATGTCCCGGTCTTTTGCAACTGTAACAAAGAGTTAATCCTCTCTTTCTTTTAAATGATCCCCAACCTTTCTTGTACTGTGCACTAGGATCATAGTAGCTAACCTGCAAAAAATTCTTTCTAGGGTCCTGCATCCATTTGTTAGTCCAAACATTCTTTCTATGCATAGGAATAACATATCTTTCATTATTTTTATCAGATCTACTCATATCAAGCCTTCTTTCTTCTAGCTGTGCCCTAGTTTTCAGACTAGGACAAAATTTATCAAACATACCTAGATCCATACTTTCAAAACAAAAATTTCCACTTATCTTACTTTTATCAGAGCACAAAGCTTCAAGATCTTACCTCTTTTCTTCAGATCGGACTTCTCTTCTTAGCACAAAGCTTCACAAATCAAGTAGAGTACTGCGCACTACAGCGACAGATCTATGCACATAACTTCCTCTTTTCCTCAGTTCCCAACAGTCACAGTTTCACGTCCCGACAACGGAACCATTTGTTGGCACAGGGGCAGATCCAGGGTTCAACGCTCAAGAGCGCACCAAGAAAACCCTAACTACCGGCCCTTTCGACAACACCTGTGAAGCAGATGAAGTCTCACTCGAGGTAGAGGCAGGGGTGGTTGCAAGACTCCAGTGTTTGCAACCTAGCTGGGACACAGATTTGTGATTACAATACCTTAACAAAGCACTTAGCAGTTACATTCATTAACCTTTAACCCTTATTCACTTCGCAGGTAAAACCCTAATTACAGAGCAACGCAGTAGTTTACGAGATCTAACACATTCAAGCACTTATCATATATAATCAGATCAGATCTAGCATTTAGTCACATTACTAAGCACAAAGCATCAACAGATCTATCTATCATTCATCTATATCAAAGCACTAAGCAAGTAAACACATAAACACATCAAGACATCACACAAAGCATAACAACACAGGATATACGTGGTTCACCCCCATCCTGGGGTTACGTCCACCAACTCTTCTTCTCTTTATTGTCTTCTGTCAATCTTCTACATGCACAGAGCCACAAAATCCTACTCCACATAGGACAAGAAATCTGCGTGCACTTCGCTAGATCCTCCTTCCCCGAGTTAGGTTACAACACAAAGCCTTCACACAGTCTATACACACAGTACTTACAATTGCTTGCACTTAGCCAACATACTACAATCACGTAGATTGCTCTTCTAGCACTAAGCCATCGACCACAATCACATAGATCGACCCCCTACTTACATCGCCTAGCCTTCTATTTATACATTACAAAAGGGCCTAAACATGGGTAAAACCCATGGGCCGACATCCCCATACCCGTTACATAATCCCAAAACCCAAAAAACCCTAAAAAGGAGCCGAGATCCCGCAATCTCCGATTCGACTTGCGCTCCGCCTTCAACAGCCTGTCGAAGTCCCAAAATAGGTCAAACATGACCAAGGATTCTCAAAACTTGGTCAAGGGCCAACACCGCATGATATGTCATCGTGAATATGCCAAAAGTCCCAAGCACCTGGATGATAGATTTGGGTAACTAAGGGGTTAGCCACTGTCACCTCACCAACTCCCCTCTGCGCTTTAGGCGATGTGAAGAGTAATTTCCAGCAATACAAGGTTATAAGAGTTGCATAAATAGAGTGGATGGTAGGGATGGAGATTAGTGCCTAGTCCATTGGGCGAATGGGGTCACAACAAGGTTTAAATGGGAGGCTGTTATAAAGATGGAAATATGATCACATAGCTGAAAGTACAAGCTGCATGAACTCCTTCGTTGCTGTCTTAAATTGCAGAAATATATTCAGGGATAACACTAGAGTAGACGCCATTCAACATTCATGGAAATTATAGCTATCAGGAACAATGTCAAGGTGCATTCATCTAGAAGTAGAGAAAGAGATGTAAGCATGAGCACTACTCCAATGACAACTTAATATGAAAATGGAAGAAGTATACCAGATTCTTATTCCTTGAGCATATGTCTAAATATTTCAACAAATAAGAGAAATAGCTAGAAGAAATACAAACAATCTCACCCCGAATATAGTTACAGAACCTCCAAAACGCATCCAACAGATTTTTCATTACGCTGCAAGGGAGAGAGTTCTCCCAAATCCAATCATCCCAAAAAAGGTGATGGAGCTGCTCTTTAAAAATAGAGTTTCTAGCTCACCTCTTACAATAAAATAATAATATCCCCTTACTTCTAGAAAGTTCTGGGAATGGAATTCCTTTGTGATATAACTCCACGATTTGGTTATAAGTGGTGACCCACATTCCTCTTCACAACTCATGGGCTCAATGACAATACGATAAATGTGAAGGATACCACAAACCATTTAATAAACAAATGCAAGCTGTTCCATGTCAAATAATTGGAATAC
>ML789087.1:319325-374859 GCA_009831015.1 Picea engelmannii | reverse complement strand
ATATATATATATATATATATATATATATATATATATATATATATATATATATATATATATATATATATATATATATTTAACAATAATACATTGAACATTGAATTAGTTGACAGGGACAAGAGTCATTTGTTAACTTTTCTAGAAATTTGCAAGGACCAACATTTAATTAAATGCAAATTTGGCACATTAAATTATATTGATTAATTTAAAAAAAATATTGTTAAAAAGACAACACAATTTCATACAAAACAAAATTTCACTGCAAATCAAAATTCACAAGGCATATATGAGTTTGGAAGGATTCAATTTAAAAAATATGTAAAATGTTAAATTTTCATTGCCACATTGCACTAGAAAGTATTACCCATATTCATGGACTCGCCCAAGAGCATGTATGGGTAGTTTCTAGCAAGTATGAAAGCTATATTGATGCATAAATCCAACAACGAGTAGTGGAATATTTTGGTTTAAATTAGAAAGGTCTAGTGTCGATGCAAATATTGGTTAAAATGCCTAATCTTCCTGAAGGTTGATTTGCATTACTAAGGAGAGAAAAAGATATAGAAGGTTGATACAACAAAGCTCAATCCTACAAAATTGTTATTGCAACAACAAATATCGAATGTACTAGTTGTTTGATTATTCCTAACTCATTTTGTTTTCTTTCTTTAAGAAATTAATATATGTATTCATTATGAAGTTTGAAAGAAATTTTCAGAGTGACCATCTTGGTTGTTATTGAGAATTATCTTGGAAGCTTTGTAGCTAAAATGTAGGAAAAGATTTTGAAATTCAAAATTTCTTTGAGGTATGCGTACACTAATTTCTTCATATAATTGGAATGTAAATACATCATAAATATTTTAAATATGACATGAAAATCTAAATGAATCATTAATTGTTTTATGCTATTTTCTTCTTAGAATTGGAATGTAAATACATCATCAAGATACTAAATATGACATGAAAATATATTTGAATCATTAACTGATTTATGCTATATGAGAAAATATGCTAGCAATAAAAGAGAGATACAAATAAATAATAAATATGTCACTCGAGCATCTCATCCACAACAAATAATGGCTTGTTGGATATTTATTGTTGTTGGACGGTTGTTGCAAGTTTGCAACTTTGCAACTTTTTGAGTTTAAAACATTTGAGCTCTAGGATGGTTGTTGCAAGTTTGCAACTTTTGAGCTACAGGAAGGGCGTAGATCTACCACATGAAGGATGACCCTAGGGCCTAGACCATGATTCTCCTCATCATGAATGTGTCCATAGTGCATCCTCGTTTCAACTTAAAAATTACTAGCGAGAAGTAGAAAGAACTTTAATTGGAATGTTGTAACTAGCATTACCTTGAATTTGAAGTGATTTTACAATGCCATTTCCTTGTGAATATTATCGCCCCCTCTTGCCTCTATATCTACTCGGAATGTCTCCCTATGATAGCTCTAAATTTGATACACGTAAAAAAAACATAGATATTAAATTCTATCAATTTGGGTAGCTATCAAGGTCATTGCAAGATTGAAGACTAAAATAAATGAAGGCATGCACATAAATTGATCCTCAAAATAGTAAATTCCAATTTTAGAATAAAACATGCAATTCCAATTTTAGTTAATAAATCATGTGGCACATTCAAAGTTTCTATTTATGTTTTTAGTGATTATTTTTTTATTTCTCATATGCATGTAAGTTCATAAATTAATGTAATCACCTTAAGAAAATTAGTGAGAAGAAGACCGTGTTGCAGGAACAGTTTTTTGGATCCATTTATCATTGTTTATTGAATCCCCTATTTTTTATGCTTTTTTTTACTATGAAGTTTTGTTATAAACTATGTTGAGAACAACAAAGTTGAAACTTTTAATTTGTATAAAAGTGAGCAAGTTACAGAGAAAGCAACAATCATTATTCCAATAGATCTGTAAGAGGCCTGATCTAAAGTCCTAGTAGCTAGACAAGTTTAAGCGGGTGAATAACTCAAGGTTGAAGGATTCATGGCCACCAACAATGGTAAAATCAACCTTACTTAGTCTCAAATCCCTCATTTTAAGGGGTAGAAATATGATTTTTGGTGCATCCAGATGAAGACACTATTTTGTTCTCAAAATTTATGGTAGCTAGTTAAAACTGGATACATAGTGTTGGTCGATCAAAATGCTTGATATACATGGATGCATGATCAAAGAGATTGGTTGTAAGAGAATAAGAAAAAGGACTCAAAGGCACTTTTCTATAATCAGTAAGCTAGGCATGAGTCAATGTTTCTAAGAATTGCAGCAACAATGAAGTCAAAGTAAGCACTAGTTATATTGCAAAACACATATCAAGATACATACAAGGTAAATATTATTAGACTTCAATTACTAAGAAGATATTTTGAAATTTTATTAATGAAAGAGTTGGAATCTATGCATGGTTTTTTCACCCATGTTATGGGGATTGTAAATCCAATGAGGTCCCATTGAGATATTAGACAAATCAAAACATAGTTGAGACAAGATTAAGAATTTTGACTCCAATATTTGATCCAGTCATGGTTGTGATTGAGGAATCCAAATATTTGACACTACTTTTTGTTAAATAGCCCATGGGGTCACTTCAAGTAAATGAGAAACAAATGAATAGGTTAGTACATCACACTCTTGAACGTGAATTTGAATCATAAGTGGAAATTGACGATTAAAAAAAAAAAAGAGAATAGATCATACCTCTTGAGGATAGTCTTTATCATATAGAGGCCAAGGTAGAGGAGTATCTAACAACAGAGTAAGAAGACCTGGAAGAGGTAGAGGTAGAGGAAGGTAGAACTACTCTGATAGAGGTAATCAACATTTTGGTAAAATATCATATTCTTGGAAAAACATGGACATTCTGAGTTTAAGTGTAGGACACAAATATTTGATATGAACAATCATAGGGCCAATTTATTACAAGAAAATGAGGAGTATAGTTCTATGATTTTCCCTTATAATATGATTGAAGAATATTCAAAAGTTGTTTGGTTTTTAGATAGTGGTTGTAGCAACCATATGTCAGGGAACAAGAAGATTTTATCTAGTTTAGATTAATCAATGCAATCTCAAGTAAAGTTTAGAAACAAGACAAAGATGTCGGTAATGGGTAAAGGCATCATCTCCATCAAGACAAATAAAGGCGAGTAGAAATATATTTCTGAAGCTTTTATACACCCGGTTCAGAGCACAATTTGCTTAGTGTTGGGTAGCTAGTTGAAAAAGGTTGTTGAGTTGTTATTGAAAACAACAAGTGTGGTCTTTATGATAAATATAGAAACAATAAATTTATTATAACATTGTCAATGACAAATAATAATATGTTTTTCTTAAACCACTTGGAATTGGATTTCCTTAAGTTTTGAAAGTTGTCTTAGATGATGAATTTTGGTTATGGCATATGAGATTTGAACATCTAAGTTTTCCTGGTTTGCATTTACCTTATAAGAAACATATGATGAATGGATTGTCGATGATGAATCATAAGAATTAGGTGTGTAAAGGTTGTATTCTTGAAAAACAACATATAGATTTTTTTCTGGTTAGAAAATCATGGAGGGCCAAGGCACTTCTTGAGATGGTGCATGCATATATTTGTGGCCCAATGAAAACTCCCTCTATTGGTAAACATAGGTGTTTCATTACCTTTATTGATGATTTTAGTAGAAGGGTGTAGATTTTTTTTTCTTAAAGATAAATCAAAAGCTTTCAAAATCTATCACAGAGAAACACAATAGTTTTTTATGAAGGTTTTGCATACAAATAAAGGGGGAGAATTTAATTCTCATGAATTATGAGAATTTTGCAAAGAGAATGGTATAATGAGGGAGTTGACCAAAAGATATACTCAACAAACATGGAGTAGCATAACACAAGAATAAAGCAATACTTGAAATGACACAGAGCATGAATAAGGCCAAGGGCCTTCCAAACTCGTTTTAGGTAGAAGTTAAAGCTACTTTAGTTCACTTGTTGAAAAGGTGTTCTACAAAGATTGTGAAGGGAATGACTCCACAAGAGGATTAGAGTGGAAGAAATTCAAGTGTGGCTCATCTTAAAGTTTTTGGATGCATAGCATATTCTCATGTTCCCAAGGAGAAGCAACCAAAACTAGATGATACGAGTGAAAAGTCCATCTTTGTTGGCTATGATGGGGAGATAAAGAGTTATATGTCATATAATCCAATAACAAAAAATGAAGGGGGAGAGTGGTAGTGGAAAGAAGATGTAACACAAGAAAAACTGACAATTGTAATGACAAAGTCTCACAAGATGACATCTCTCCTCTCACCACAAACTCTAGCAACAACTTAGATTTTAGTGGTATACAAATTTTACCTTCAAGAACAACTTCATCAAGTCCAAGAAAGGTTAAAAGTCTCAAATGAATTTATCATAAGACTAACAATAGACATGTTATTGTGAATTTAGCTCTAGTTTCTCAAGTTCGAATAGAACCATGTTATTATTAAGATGCAGTGAGTCATATAGTTTAGTGTGAAGAAATGGACACTGAAATTGATGCACAATAAAGAGAAATGAAACATGGGAACTGATTTATGCCTATATGTAGATGATTTGATTTACACTGGAAATAACGAGTTGTTGATATGAATATATTAGAGCTACAATGAAAAGTGAGTTTGAAATGACAAATTTGGGTCTAATGAATTATTTCCTTGGCGTGAAGGTCATTCAATTGAGTGATGGAATTTTTATTTCACAAGGAAAGTATACCATTATTTTTCTTGGCAACTTTAAAATGAAAATTTGTAAGCTAGTTAGTACAACTACATGCCTTGGGTGAGAAACTAAGGATGATGGAAGCAACAAAGCATATCTTACAATTTTTAAGAGGTTAGTGGGTAGTCTTATGTATCTCATTACCACTAGGCCCGATATAGTGTATGTTGTAAGTTTAATTTTAATATTTATGCAAGACCCCTATGAAATACATTTCCACGCAACAAAGAGAATATTGAGGTATGTTGATGGTACACACAATTTTGGTATTATGTACACTTCATCTTATGGTTTTGATTTGGTTGAATAAATAAATAGTGATTGGGAAAGTTTATTAATGATCTTAGAATCACTTTAGGGTATACTTTCAGTTTGGGATCAAGTGTTATATCATGGTTTGTAAAGAAGCAACCAATAGTTTCCTTGTCAATGAAAGAGGTAGAATACGTTGTAGAAACTTCAATAACATGTTAAGATATTTTGTTGAGACAAGTATTCACAAATCGGAAGCAAGAAGAAAGTGTGAGCACTACCGTTTTTTGTGACAATAGTTCTATAATTTCTATGATAAAAATTCCAGTATTCAATAGTTGTATTAAGCACATAGATATACATTATCACTTTATCAGATAATTTGTAGCATATAGTTAGATTGAATTAAAGTTTTCCAGATCTAGTGATCAACTTGTAGATGTGTTCACTAAAATATTGCCAAATGAGAGCTTTGAGATGATGAGACATATGTTAAAAGCTACTACATTTAGCAACAAGGGGAAGATTGAAGGCATGCACATACATTGATCCTTAAAATAGTACATTCTAGATTTAGAATTGTAATACATTGCTTTCTCCATAACTATAATTATGCTTAAGACTTCATATGATGTGATTATGAAGCATTTAATGATGTTTTGATTATTGAAAAAACCAAACAACTGACTGAGGAGGGAAAAATATTGAGAGTACTAGTCATGATATCACATATGGAATTGATGAAATGGACTGATGAGGTGGATCTTAGATGTTTTAGTGAAGAAAATAGGAAGCTTTATTAGCAAGCTATCCTATATTAAAAAAAATAAACACACACTTTCCAGCGTACTTGAACCTGCATGGAGGCACATGACCATTTATGGAAGATAGGATTGGTGGTTGAGGAAGTTAATACTGTTGACAGATCTGATCTCTTGAAGATGAAAGGGTCAAATGGAAACCTGACATAAGTACACCCCTTGGATTTCCTCTTCAAAATTTGGATACCTAATTGGAGGTTGCTTACGACAGAAGCCACAAGAGTCCCCAGGATTGGCAGAAGAAGAAGAAAAAGGTGAAAAACATCATCAAGAGGAGAGACACACACAGAAAGAGAGATAAGAGTAAGAAGCAAATACGAGACACGAGACGATTAATCACCAAGAGTGGTAAAAAGAGAGAATAGAGCATGCAGTGCATAAAGGAGAATACTTGAAGGAAGAAGGAGTGAGGGATGAGCTCAAAAGTTAAGGGCATACAGAACATAGACCCTTATTGATGTAGAACAAAGAGAAGAAGAAAGTGGAGAGATTTCCTTGAAGAAAATAGGAAGCTTGTCCAATTTAATGATGATCACCCTAAAACAGAGAAAACCCAAATCCAAACTGGAGTGATAAAGGGCCCCAACTTGGTACTTACTGTCGGGTATGTGTTATATTCTTTGTAGGAGTAGTAGTGTCTATATTGTGTAGGGCGTGAAGGAGGGTTTGAGGGGGGGTGCAGGGGCAACACCACCGAGAATTTTTTTTTCCTTGGGAAACATGTCACATTTTTCGTGTTGCCTCGATTTTTGTTTCCATTATTGGGTGGTTTTTTGGCACATGGTTTTTGTCGATGGTTTTCTATTTCTGGTTAAGGAATTAGGGTTATTGACTAATCCATGTCATTGGGTTAGGGTTTTGGATGCCGCAGGATCCTATATGTATATTGCATTGTAAACAATGTATCACTATTAATGAATATATAATATGTTGGTTTTCTCGGTTTGGGTTTCCATGGGAAAAATATCTGTGTAATGCTTGTATTTTCCATTTTATCTTTTTTGTTCTTTTACTGAATTTTTTTTTGTAGTAAATATTGTACAAGGTTAAAATCTACACTTATTGGATAGAAACTAACATTGGTAAGGGGAGGTCGTCGAGGGACTATATAGTAGAGAAGAGACTCCCTTGTGTAGAGGAAATCCAGTTGATAAACTACCCGATAAACCTTTGGAATCCTTGAGCTCAGTAGGAAGGGGGGAACTTTTGTTGTTGTCAGTGGAGGAAGGAGAGGAACCTTTCTAGATCATTTGAATTGGAAGACTAATAGATTAATTCACTTGTGATATCATGGCCTGGCATGGGGGTGGAATAATGTAGGAGGGCACTCTATAGTATGGCCTAAGGTTGGGAGGAAAGGCATCATCTCTTAGTCAGTTGGTTGTTGATATTTTCCTTAAATATATAAGTGTCTAAATTTATTGTTTAATGCATGGAAATGATGTAAATGTGTGGTTTTATGGCCTAATGGAAAATGTGAATGCATGTAAATGATGTATTGAACTCCCGTGTAAAATGGAATGTTCTTATTTGCGTTCACTGTATAAATTTGTTAATTCATAAAGTTAAGTCAAGTTGGGATGGTCTGTGTCCATGAAAACCTTGAGAGTTAGGAGAAAAGTTTGGAAGATGTTGGAACGCAGTGGAAAGACACAAATTTAATCATTAATAAACCAACAAAACCCTTGGAAAATTGCCTATTCGGCATCACCTGCAAGCAAGTTAAGTCTCACTCGAGGCATCTAGAGGGGCTGCAAGAACTGAGTTTCTACAGTGATGAGGGGAAGTGAAACATTCAACATAACTATACTATGCATTATCCATTCATCTACTATGTGCGCAGTTTCTATTACTTAACCTTTAATTATCATTCAGTATACCCTATGTGTGACATTACTCCACTTAACATTGATTCATCATTAACTTAAGTGTGCATGACCATAATAACAAATATTAGTGACATATTCAAACTACCAAACATTTATCGTCATTGTGCAGTAACAGTAAACATCATATGCATTAGAAACATAACACAAAAAATAAACAAATCAAGACACAATGTTTTAACGTGGTTCACCCCAAACTAGGATACGTCCACAACGACTGGCTTCTTATTTTATTCTTTAGCAATCTCCTTACAGCTACACACTTCTCTTACAATAAGATATCTCAATTGAAATTACCGAAACGTGCCTCAACCATTTTTCTGGAGTGTGAGCCTAACTCACAAAAATATCAGTCATCACTCAAAACACCCAAATACTTAGCCAATTCTTCACTCAATCTCTCGCTCCAAAACTCTTCACTCCAAAGAACTCTTTTTATAACTACTTCTACCCAAAAACCCATTACAATTTACAACTTTACAATAGGGATAATCATGTTACGACGTGGACAACATGTCCCAAAAATCCTAACTATTTTCTGCCTTTTGCGTGCTAAATCCCGAAAATTCTCCAACTGCTTTGTGTGTGCGCTTCTCCTTATCCAAAATGTCACGTGATCCATTCCTACATGATTCCCAAGACTTATCCAAAAGATCCTACTTCATTAGGAACCCAACACTAACATATGGCTTGTCCCGAGCCACTTCAGGTCTGCTTCCATGTTGCCAAAAAATTATGTAGTATATCGTTGGCCGCTGCAACTTTTCCCCCGACCTGTGCTTCATGATGTACAATTTCCTCGGTCATTTATGTAGTGAAGTGAGTCTTCAATTTTTCAATGGTTTCCTACGCTACCTACTTGATTGTGCCTTGAGTGATTTCTAACTCCATAATTACCTTATAGGCTTCTTCTTGCAACACCTCAATATTTTTGATACGAGCCTGATGCTCTGCCCTTAGCTGATTTATTTTGAAATATAGCTTTTTGTTTTCGTCCATTGCGGTTACCACCTCTGCTAGTGGTAATGTAATAATTATTGCTTTGAAATTTTGTGCCTTGTCATGTGCAGTATGTATCTTCTGGATAATCTCCTGCAACTCCACATCTTCCGTCAGTTGCATCCAAACACTCGTGCTTTCTGCATACAACTTAGCACATTCTACTTCCATACTTTTGATGTTCTCTATGCTTGTAGTGGCCATATTTTTCGTGTTTCTCCCTTTCTGCTGAGGGAGTGTTTGGTATCTGTCATGCATATAAGTTGGTGATATTTGTTTGTAATCCTTAAATGGATTCACTCATCTTTATCACATGTTCCTCCAATGGAGTGTCTTCCTCCCTTATCACTTCTGGAATAAAGTTATAGACCCCCTTGATCACCTGATTGATTCTCTCTTCCTTGTGTGTTGGCTCATCTTACTCCTACCTAATTTTGTCGTATTCTTCTTACAACATGTCCTTATTTGTAACTGTCTTTGTTATCTCCAATGAGGTCGATCCCGTGTGCACTCAAATTTCCTCTGTCATGTGTGATTGTAAACTATACAAAATTTCTATAGGCAACTAAGATATCACTAGGTCAATATGAATTAGTTCCTTGTCTTTCTCTTTCAATTCTTCCGTGGGGAACTCTAAGGCTCTCATCGCTATATTCATTACGCTTATTTATCTTGATATGATAGAGGTCATCTGTTGCACCTCAACTGTATGCGTTGTATTCTCTTCTTGCATTTGTTTTCCTATTTGTATTGTGGTATGTTGTGTGATCTCCAAAAATTGTCGCAATGTAGTAATATGTGTTTTCATATCTACATGCCTTTCTGATCCGGATTTATGAGTAGAACGAAATGAATAATAGACTAAATACAATAACACAGAGATACAGATAACAACAATAGATATCCATTAAACAATAACTTCTATTGAATAAATAAAATAGGTTGAAACTGTAAAAATGCAGAACTGGAAACAACTTGCTTGAATGGTGGTAGCTATCTATGAGACGAGATGTAGCTACTACACACATCCATCTAAGAAGAATGATTACAATGAGCCTCCAAAGGAATTTTTAACATTACTCATGAATGAAAAAACCCTAGACATCCAAAAACATAACCCTAGGAGATGAAATGCCAAAATTTATGTGGGCCCCGATGGGTAAGTTGGTACCTCAACTTCCCGGGGTCGTAAGTTTTGCATACGACCTCTGTTTTAGGTGCATGATAGCTCGTTGGAAAGGTCTTTTTGAGAAATACACAGTATTCCATAAAACTCTGACTTCATCAATAACTTGACTGTGGAAATCCAAGAAAACATTATTTAGGGCCCCAAAATGGCCCTGGAAGTACAGAAACATGTACTGACATGAAAACTTCCAAAATAAGCTAGTTGGATTAGGTGGCAGGCCACCAATATCCACCTAGAAGTTGTGTAGGGATTGAGACAACCCCAAAAGTGTAGAACCCACAATTACAAATAATTATAGAAAAAACATGTTGAACTAAAAAAACTTTCAAGTGGAGCCAATTTGAATAGGTGGGTGGCCACCAATATCCACATGGATCAATCCTTCCCCCCTTAGGAAGAAATGGTCTCCATTGCATTAAGGGCCCCATTAGGTGAGTAAATTTCTGTTGAATTTGGCTCCGAGTGAGCCACTTGCCTTGGTGCAGGAGCTTCTCTTCCTTGACAACCCAATAAAGATGGATCCCCTTCTGACGAGTGCCCTTGACACGCGTGTCCACTATCTGATCAGTGGATACATGTTCCATGCAGTCATGGTTGATCTATGTTGGTGTCAAATGTTCTGTTATCTCCAAGGTGTCCAATAATAGTGGAAAATATGGCTGGAGGAGGTCCACATTGAACACTAGGTGCAAGCCAAGAAAAGGGGGAGTGTTGAGCTCAAAAGCGTTGTCACCCACAACCTTGGTGATAATGTAAGGCCCATAGTGAAGTGGACAGAGCTTCCAATGGAGCCCTGTAAGGTGTTCTTTCTACAAATGTAACCAGACCTTGTCTCCCTCTTGAAACTTGTGCGGTACCCAATGTTGATCATGGTGTTGCTTGTACTTAGCATTGGATTTATGAAAAATCTCATGGACCTGTTGGTGGGTGTGCTGAATCTACTCAATGAATCTGGTGGCTTTGTCGGCCTCAGACTAAGCATGGGAAAAATTTGTCTATGTGGTTGCAAGAGGTAGTGCAACATCAATGGGACCCAAGGGTTGGAATCCCAGCCTCACCTGAAAGGAGCTATGACCGGTGGAGCTATGGAGAGCCCAGTTGTAACTGTGTTGAACATAGGGAAGACTCTCATCCCATGTACATGGATTCTTTGAGTTATACATGCAAAGGATGTGCACAATCATCCGATTTACAACCTCTTTTTGGCCATCGGTTTAAGGGTGGAAGGAAGTGGATTTAGTGAGCTTGGTGTCCAACATTGACCAGAGACTCGACCGAAATGTGCTGAGGAACCTGTTGTCCCGATCAGAGATGATGGCCAGTGGTAGCCCAAAATGGACCCACACTTATTCGAAGAATATCTTGGTAGTATATGTCGTTTTGATACTCTTCTTGCAAGCTATGAGAATGGTCATCTTTGAAAATCGATCAACCACCACAAATACGCAATGATTGCCTTTCTTGGTGGACGGAAGGCCAGACATGTAATCCATCGAGATGGATTCCCAAGGCCTATAGGAAGAGTGGTGTATAATCCTTGCTTCTTGATGGTTGGCTTGGAAATGGCATAGGTAGTGCAAGATATGATATACTTGTTGATGTCATGTAAATGTTTTGCCAATAAAAATGTTTCTATAGAATGCCCACAATTTTCTCCACGCGTCCTGCCATCCGACTATAGTGATCCTCCTAAATCATCTTTGCACGCTCTCTTGTAGGAACATAGAGATGGAACATATGGAATAACTGTCCATCCTGAATGTGAAAATCGGTGACATTCACACCTATACCCAAGAGCTGATACATGGTGGTGAATTCAGGATCTCGCTGATAAAGTTGGGGCCACTCAAATGTCGCATGCCCACAGGAATGGAGTATGGTGGTGAGTTAAACCACAAGAGGTTGACTGAGGCAGTCAACAACATGATTTGTTCTCCTTGTCTTATACTTGATGTTGAGATGGAACTGTTGCAGGTATGTGGACTATTTTTTATGGAACTCTTTATGCAACTTCCTGTGTGTCTGTATGAACTACAAAGGCTTGCGATCAGTGTGGATGATTGTCTCCTTTCCCAGAATGTGATGTTTCCATTGATGAAAGGGTTTCACAATAGAATACATTTCCTTGCCATAGGTGGGGTATTTTCAGATGGTATTTGAGAGTTTCTCATGATGGTATGCTACTAGATGACCATGCTAAGTGATAATTTCACCTACATCATAGTTAGATGCATCAGTCTCAATATCGAATGGTTGTTGCATATAGTTTAAGGAGAGTACTGGAGCTGAGCACAAGTGATGCTTCAGATCATCAAATGTTTGTTGTTGTGCCTTCCCACATGCTAACTTTTCCCTGCCACCACCCTTGGTCACTTAGATGAGGTCCCATGAAATATGGGAGAATCCCAACACGGACTGTCAGTAGAAGTTGACAAGTCCCAAGAAGCTCTGAAGCTCGGTTAGTGTGGTCGGGTTTGGCCAGTCATGGATGACTTGGATATTAGATGGATCCACATGTACCCCATGCTCATCAACAATGTATCCCAATTATTGGACCTTGTTCATTCCAAAGGAGCATTTTTCCAAGTTGGAATATAGCTTGTGCTTCTGCAGAATGCTAAAAACTGCTTAATATGATGCATGTGTTCCTCCCAAGTTTTGTTGCATATGAGGATGTCGTCCAAATATACCACCACAAAAGAGTTTGTGAAGGGTCGCAATGATCATCCATCAACCTCATGAAAGTGGTTGGTGCATTTATTAATACAAAGGGCATGAACAAACATTCGAAGATACCTTCTTTAGATTTGAAAGTTGTCTTCCATACATCAGTTGGTTCGATGGGAACCTGGTGGTAGCCAGACTTTAGTTCAATCTTGTTGAAGAAATTTTCCCCCTTGAGTTGGTCAAGAATGTCATGAATTCATGGAATTGGGTATTGGTTCATGACTTTGATTTTGTTTAATTCTATGTAATCAATGCAGAGCTGCCAGGTCTTGTATTTCTTCTATACTAGTACAATCGGGCTTCCATAAGGGGAGGAGATGGGTCTGATGCGCCCCTTTTGAAGAAGCTCTTGGATTTGACGCTCGATTTCATCATTTTCTATGAGCGAGCGATGATATACTGGTCCCTTAAGAAGAGGTGCATTGACTGTTAGATCAATTGGATGCTTGACTTGGTAGTGCGTCGGTACCCCAGTGGGTGAGAAGAAGATGTCTCTGTACTCTTCCACGATCCCTCTCTGCTTCTGTTTCAAAGAGAGGCTCTATGTATAGGCCATGGATGTGTCAGAGACCTTATACTTACTATGAGAATGGATCACAAAGAATACAAACTTCCCGGTCTGTGAAATGACCTTATTTCATTTCTTAGCAGAGATTAAAGAAATAGCGGTAGGAGGTCCTACCTATGGTATCATGTACAATTGTCTACCCAAAGTAATAATAACATTGTGGGGTCTAGACTCATACACAACATATTTCTTCCACAAATATGGTTTTCCTAAAAGAACATCACAAACTTCAAGGGGAGCAATATTACACAATACCTCATCTTTGAAGGGCTTGATTCCATATGGAAGACGACACTGTTGGCTGACGCAAAGATCTCTTCCTTGGAGAAGCCAACCGATAGTGTAGGGCTATGGGTGCGGTGTCTTTCGCAGGTCTAGCCATTTGGTGACCTGTGCTGAGATAAGGTTCTTCTGAATGCAGCTATTGATAATGAAATAAAGCGAAGCCCCCTTTACCCACATATGTGAGTGAAAGAGGTGTTCCCCTTCCTCTGGTTCTTCTGTTTCGCTTGTATGTACTTTGGTGGTAGCGACATTGGTGTTGGGTTTGGCATCCATAATCCGCTTCCCTCCTTCTGGATTTGATTCAGAGTTACAATCTTCCTCTGACTCGAAATATTTCAGCTCGACCACCAATGACTGCTTGGAGCGACATTCTTCAGTGTTGTGCCAAGTCAATTTTATGGTACTCACACCATTTTCCCATGTCCTTCTTCGAATTTGCATTTCCCTTCTTGTGTTGTAGCTTGCAGTGGTTTTCCTAAGAGTGGCCATCTTTGCTCTATCCCTTGTTTTGTTGGTTGGGGCCACCTTTTCCCTACTTCGGCTATGAGGAGTTTTCATATCCAAACTCTCGCCTCTTCTACTTAAATTTCTTCTCGATCTTGACAACATATGTATAAGACACACCAAATGATGCGATGTCCAGAAACTCCATTTCTGTTTTAATTTATCTATGAAAACAGTCGTGGTGTTTGAACACCAGATGTCGTTCAAAGTCTTTGATACCTAATTTGGTGTGCAGGGTATGGAAAATATTGGTGAAGTCGGGTACTGTCTGGTCCCTTTCCTGACACAACGTGGTCCATCTTTTGTACTGGTCCTCGTAGCTTCCAACAAGGTAGTACTATTCTTTAATGGCATCCCTGAAATAATCCCATGTGGGGGAGACCAAAAATATTTCAGATTCCTCTATGGCCCTTTTCTCAAATTAAGTATCCCACGAGTCCTTAACATGGGGAATGACCTTGAGGAGTGAAAAAGTAATCTTTTCTCTGTCGGAAAAATTGTGGACCGAGAAATACTCTTCGAGCAGATTCAACCATTTATCTACAACATCTGCATATATCGGTCCTTCAAATAATGGAATATCAAAATTTACTTGTACCTTGAAGGGGGTTGCATGGCCACTTGATGAATATGTGTCTCATGTGGGCACCCGTTGAAGGATCTGTGCAAAGTTGTCCATCATTTCTTTCCTTTGTCATGTAAGGGCTTCCTCGAGAAACATTTTAAAAGGATATCATGCTCCATCATCTTTCTTTTCACCCCCCATGGTTTGTTGTTGCGCTCGGCATGACCGGTCTTACAAAGGCTCGAATGGTTCGAGTCCCAACTTCTTGTACCCATATCTTGTCGGGTACATGCATGAAGAAAAATAAATGAAGAGTAGAACGTTTTGATACCACTGATCCGGATTTATAAGAGGAACAAAATGAATAACATAATAAATACAATAACACAGAGATATGGAGAACAACAAAAGATATCTAGTGAACAATAACTTCCATTGAATAAATCAAATAGGTTGAAACTGTAAAACTGTAGAACTGGAAACAACTTGCTCGAATGGTGGTATCTATCTTTGAGAAGACATGTGGTTGCTACGCACATATGTATGAGCATAATGATTACAGTGAGGCTCCATAGGCCTTTTTAATATTACTCATGAATGTCAAAACCCTAGACATCCAAAAAATTAACCCTAGGAGATGAAACGCCAAAATTTATGTGGGCCCCAATGGGTAAGTTGGTATCTCAACTTCACGGGGTCATAACTTTTGCATACGACCTCCTTTTTAGGTGCATGATAGCCCGTTGAAAAGGTATTTTCGAGAAATACACATTATTTCATCAAAATCTAACTTCATCTATAGTTTGACTGTGGCAAGCCAAAAAAACACAGTTTAGGGCCCCAAAATGACCCTAGAAGTACACAAAGATGTATTGACATGAAAAATTCCAAAATAAGTTAGTTGGATTAGGTGGGTGGCCACCAATATCCACTTGGAAGATGTGTAGGGCTTCAGACAGACCCATAAGTGTAGAAATGACAATTACAAAGAATTACAAAAGAACATGCTGAACTAAAAAACTGTCAAGAGGAGCCAATTGGAATAGGTGGGTGGCCACCAATATCCACCTGGATCACTTTCCTCCTATTGTCCTTCTGCATACTCAAAAGATTCATGTGTTGCTTCCTTAACTTGGTCGACAATCTTATCCAAATCCTCCTTTGTAAGTGCTTGGGGATTTGATACCTTTACAACATTCCTCTTCTTACATTGTGGCACTTATTTTCATTTTTCAATATATTTCCTCTTCTCTCCTCTGTGTGGGACTAACTTTCCTTTTTTGTTCCCTTTCCCTTCTTCTTCTTCTCTACTTGATATGTCTTTAGTCTTGGGTGGTTGTGTCTCTAGTTTCTCTGGCTCTATCTCTATCAGTGGGTTAACCTATATCGTGTGGGAATCCATTCCTAATTTGGATCCTTTTTCACTTGCACATACATGTGATGGCGCCCTGCCTTAAAGTTCATACCTGACTTGTATGCTTCAACCACATGTGGTGGTATGCGTGGCACACTCTAAATGATTGTTTGAATTGTTTCCTTGTATATATTAAAAACAACATTATTGTCGAGTTTTCGCACCTTGTGTGTAGTATGCCATAAGTTCTGATATCTTGTGGCTAGGCATGGATTATATTTGACTCCTAAAAACTATGTATCATTGGGCTCCCTCCATGATGAGAATTCAGTTAGAATTAAGAGCCATGCATAGTGGAATTCAGTCCCTTTATCTTGTGCCTCTTCACAGTCGATCAAGAACTGATTGAGAAAAAATGTCACCTAGTTCATGTGCACGCCCTCAACTCACTTCTCTGTTGTCGCTATTACTTCCATTGGGGCTTGGTCCCTCCAACAATTCCTTAATAATTTACAAGCTAATGCTTGTGTCACAAACCTCATTGTGGGGTCGCATATGCTTGTGACATCTAAATTGCGTTGTCCTAAGAATGTATGAAACTTTTCTTTCATGCTCTCTGATAGAGCCTTCTCATTCTTCTTGTTTGAAAATATTAGTGAAGGGTCCTCTCCTTGCGACGATAGTAGGGTAATGTGCACAATCAATTCTGTATCAATTGAGACCATCCTGTCGAGCCATAGGTACCCTCCATGTTCGCAGCTCAACAAAATCTTCATGCAGGAATTAATCTTTGCTCTCCTCCTGAAGTGTGGTATATCAAATAGGGTCAAAATGACAACCTTTTGTAACCTTGTTTCCCATATCTATGACTCTATCACAACCACCTTGTCTATGTACTAATTTACCTCTTCATATACTTACTCGGCGCCAAATCTGGAAATTTCTTCTTATATGTGATTTCATGGCCAACATACTTCAAACTCAGTATCAAGCCTAACATATCTTCAACTATTATCACTCCAGGTGGGATTTATGGCTCCACAAGCTTGTACTTGGCATATTTTGACGAGTTAACTGGATTCAGTGTATCTTTCCTTGGTGGTCTGTAATCTCTTCGAAAGTTGGTTGAGCTCGGATTTGACGTTGATGCTCCTGGTGTATATGCATGTACCAGTATTTTTGGTGTCTTACTACATGGTTTATTTGGTGCTAATGTTGATGTCATTGCTTCCTTAGGTCTTGTGATTTTTCTCTGCAATTCTTCTCTACAACTAACTTCTTCAGCTTTGTTCTTCTTTCACTTAGTTCCATGCTCTATGCTTTCACTACTCTCTATGGAGATACAAATAACAATGTTTTTACTCGTTCGACCATTCAACTGCTTTTATCCACTTTGCCAGTTGTTTCTAAACTCATTCACACCCAAAATTACAGTCAAACCCACTTTCCTTAGCATTTACTACCTACCTTAATGCTTTCATTAACTTTTTATCTTCGGCAAATTATCCATTAGATTCTCCAACCTATCAAAATATTCTTATTGATCTTGATTTATGGCTACATGGTGCCACTACTTCTCCATCATGGTAGCTCTTTATTTCAGGTCTCGTCGTGGATACTCTTAAATTATTTTCCCGCTTTCTTCATCTGCGTCTGTCACATTCGAATCTTCCTTCTTGCACACATGTCCTTCATGTTTAGTTTGTATATGAGACATTCGTTGGCTTAACTGGTTGAAAAATACTTCTATACTTCCTTCCAACATTTTGTCTCTTACGTCGAACACTTTTTATTTCCTTTTCTTCTTTTTTTTTTTACTTTTTATTTCTTTTTCTACCTACACTATAATACACTATAGTACACATTCTGCGTAATTTAGACTAATGCGTGGAATAATTTTTGTCCCTGTACAGTTTCAGCCTACTTTCATTAACCATTCCTTCCATAAATTCTCCATCCAACTTCTCCATTTTAACAACACCTGCTTGTGTAATGAACCTTATCACAAATGGTCCTAACCAATGCATTTGAAGCTTCCCTGAGTGCTGGAGAAACTTATTGTCATAAAGTAACACTAAGTCTCTTGTCTGAAATTTATTCTTCTTGATATGTCTGCCATGCCAAGCTTTCTCGTGCAATTTCTATACTTGTTGATGGAAACCTATGATGAAACAATTTTCTTCTAATTCCATAAGTCCTGACAGTCTCTTTTCCACTACACCTAAATCTATAAGCTCCACCATCACAAAAATGCACAAAATTGGGACAATAAACTCCATCGGCATAAAAACTTATTTTCCATACATCAAACTGAATGGAGTTTGTTCTGTCAGTTTCTTCCCTATAGTCCTATATGCCCAAAATATTGCTAGAATCTTAAAGTCCCATTCATCTTGACTTATGTTAAAAACCTTTGTCAACGCATGCTATAGAATATTATTACAGGATTCTACGATGCCATTTTCTTGAGGATGGTATGTTGTACTCTTCTGATGATGGATTTAAAATTCCTCTATCAATGTTGCAATAGTCGTATTTAGAAAGTGAGTTCCTTGATCACTGTTACACATCAAAATTACTCATTTCAATGATGACCTATTGTCGTCATTACAAGTGTCGCAAGTGTCGCATTTTGGCCACAAGTGTCACAAGTGTTGCAGACATCATAAAATCATATTGGCCATGTCGTGTCTCAAACGACATCACAAGGAACACTTGAGGACACCCTCAGAGACTGGTTAAAGAAGGAGAAGTCATTTGATGAAGAGTACAAAGATTTTACCATGAAAAAACCACTTAAAAATGAATTTTGAAGGGCAACACTCCCCTACCCATTGTCAGGGAGTGCTAGCGCTCCTTACCCTCCTTTGAGGGAGCGTTCCAACACTCTGTGCCCCATTCTGGGGGAGCGCTGGGATTTTTTGAGGAAATTTTTGGCAACACTCCCTACCCACTATTAGGGAGTTCCAACGCTCCTTTCCCTCCTTTGGGGGAGTGTTGCAACACTCTGTGCCCCATTCTGGGGGAGCACTGGGCTGTTTGAGGAAATCTTGGGCTGTTGAGGAAAATCAGGAAAAAATCCCCCTCATCTCTAGAGTTAGTTTGATTTGAATCTGAGATCAAGGCTGGATCTTAGGGAGGATCCACAATTGATGGAGAAAGATCCTCAACCTATCCCAAGAATCTCTAAGGTAGTTAGGCCTCTCCAAGCCTATATAAGGAGGCCTTCTCATGGTGAAGAGGATAGTGAAATTGAGAAGTACCTAACTTATGATCTCATAAGGAAGGGGAGACATTGACGGCATCAAAATTATGATCTCATAAGGGAGATAATCAGTGAAGCATAGTCATTTTGTTTGTGGATCATTTGAGCAATGGGATGGATAAGGAGAGCTGGAAGAGGTTGTTGCAACTTCATCAAAGGTCTGCAAGTATTGCTATCGAGTTCTCATTAATACATGTACTTGGCCTGCTTCTTTCAAGGTTGTGTATGCCTACATGAACTTGTCTTTGATATATAGATATAGTTTTGAATTAATCATGGTATAATAGGAAGTTGTTTTGTCTTTGTTGTTATTGGATTGCAGGACTTGTTGAAGAGCTTGGGGATCAAGGCTCAACTTGGACTGGGCAAGGACAAACATCATAAAAAGGTATACCTTCTTCCTTTTCTCTATTTGATTGATTTAGCTAGGTTTAAAAGGATGTCAGTGACCAAATTTAGCACCTTTCTGTCTTGATCTTAAAGATTTAGGGTTCAAGAGGAAATGCACTTGTCTGCAGGGGGATTTTCCTATAATAATCACTCATAAGTACTCTTGGGAATCCAAACCTTATGACTACATTTTTGAATAAAAATCATGCAGTTATATCCGCGCTGTAGTCTTTAACTGGTTTTGCCTCGACCCATATAGTTAAATAGACTGTCGCAGTAACAATGTACCTAGCTCTTGATCTCTTGGCTACTGGGTTAATCGGCCCAAATAATTCCATTTCCCATTTTTCAAATGCTTGTAATGTCAGTTGGGGATCTAAGGGAATTTCATCTCTCCTATAAGGTTTCCCAAGTCTTTGATAGACGTCGCAACTCTAGGAAAATTATTTAGCATCTTTATGTAGGGTAGGCCACCATAATCCTGTGCATAGAATCTTCTGGGTTGTTACTTTTCCTGCATAATGACCTCCTATGACCCCTTCATGTGCCTTTTACAGTACCATTTTTATTTCATGCAACAATATGCAACGTCACAAAATATTGTTTGCACCTAACTTGTATAGATTTCCTGCTATCAGCTGGTATTCTGTCACCTTTACTACGAGTTGCTTCTTCTATGCCACTATGAAGTTTGATGGGGATAATTATATGCTCAAAAATTGAACTATTAATGCAAAATAGTTATCCACCATTTGAATTAAAAATAAGTGTGCATCTGGTAAATTATCATCCAAGTTCCATGCATATTCTCCTAACAGTACGGGCGAAAAATGATCTTGTCTTGAGTTAAAATTTCTTGGTTTCATGATCAAATCGAAGTTGTATTCCTGGAACAGTGACAAACCTTTGCATATTATACCCCCTAACACTATCTTGTTCTTTAGGTATCTTAGCGCAGAGTGATCTGTAATCATATTGAAGTGAGATCTAAGTAGGTAATGTCTGAACTTATGCAAGGAACCATTTCCAAACCTTCTCGTTCTATCGTAGTATAGTTTTTCTCTGTAGATGATAACTTCCTGCTGGCAAATGTAATCAGATGGTCTATCTCGCCTTCACTCGGTTTTGCCAAAACTGATCCCAATGCTATCGATGATGCATCAACATGTTGTTGGGTTTTTATATTATTTGAAGTAAACATATAGTTGAGGTGGATTGACTGACTTTCAAGGTCGAATATATCGAAAACAAGTCGAATGGTGAGGTGGTTCCACTAGGAAAAGTCAAAGTTGAATATATAGACAGCAAGTCGAAGGTCGAGATGGTTCGACTAGGTAAAGTAAAAGTGAAATATATCGACTACAGATTGAAGAGGTAAACTGACAAGAAGTCGACAGAAGGGGGCATGGCAACTGACTAAAGACTGAATGAAGGCCGACTAGTAATTGACTGGAAATCTGACTTGGTAGTTGATTGTAATAAAATCTCGAGATTCATGGGATTTGTAGCCAATGATCTGCATGGATCTGTAACCATTTTTGGGCTCTTTTCTTTATACTTTTTCCTACTGTAAATCCTATACATAAGGTGTGTTCTAATGTTGTAAATGATATTCAATAATCATAGAATAACCAATATTTAGAGGATGTTGGTCATGAAGATGTAATTTAATTGGATACAGGGTTGTTCTTGTGTAAAGAAAGAAGGTATGATGTTGATTGTGTCTTAGGTATAGACCAAGGTTAGGAATGTAACCTTTTATTCTGAATGAATAAGAAAATAAGAGAGAAATATGCTCAAGGAATGTTGGTTTTCCTGTTTGGGTTTCCATGGTAAAATCTTTGTGTACTGTGTGTTTGCTTTGCCATTTACTTTCTTGTTTAAATATTTCTTCCTCTCTTCTACTAGGTTTAGTGTGGGAGTGTTCCTCATTTCCTAACACATGTACATCAAATTCTTTACTCCATTCAGGAAAAACTAGAATCCGCACGGTGACCATATTTTGTTTTAATGTATCCAGACTCTTCTAACATTCATCATTCCACTGATACTTCACTTCCTTATTCAACAACTTCTCAATAGGGGTTGTGATCTGCATATATCGCTTGATGAAATTTCTATAATATCTTGTATGACCCATTATTGAATTCAACTGTCGCACTAAGGTTGGTGGTAGAAAATAAACAATCACAACTATCTTTGTAGGGTCCATTATCAATTTCTATTTACACACCACATGGCCCATCAAAATTCCAAAAGGAACACAAATATGCATTTCTTCAAATTCAATGAGATCTAGTATTGCCTACACTTATCCAACATTAAGCACAAAAGTTCAACATGATCTTTCAATAGACTAAATATTGTCCAATCATCTAGGTACACTTCTAAAAATTATGAATGAACTCTTTGAAAGCTGCAACAAGTGCTATGGAAAGTATTGTTGGTGCATTCTTCAACCCAAACAACATTATTGTGTACTGGTAACAACCCCATTCTATCACAAAGGTCGTCTTATATCAATATTCTTGCACAATCATGATCTAGTGGTATCCTGAGAATCCATCTGTAAAAGATTAAGCTTCTTGACCCCCTACATTCTCTAATACTTCATCCGTAAAAGGTGTCAGAAAAGGGTTGTGTAAACATGCATCATTCAACTTTATCAGATCTGTGCATATCCTGATTCCTCCTGTATTCTTGTCTTGGACTACCATTGGGATAATCCACTCTAATTCTTCAATAGGTTCTATAATTCCAACCTATGGCGTTATGTTTATCTCTTCTTTTACCTTCTACTTATATTTTGAGTTCATTCTATAGGTTCTCTATCGCATAGGTTTCACATCTAGTTTCAATGAGATCTTCATTTCTCCTAATTCTCCAACGATTCCTTTCATCTCTGAGAACTTCATTGGAAACAGATCCTGGTAGTCGTGCAGTAAGTCAACAATATTTTCAAATGTTTCCTCACTCCAGTAGTCTCCTGTATTGGAAAAATTAGGTTATTCTTCTATGCCAATGTTCACTTTGACCATTCTTAGGGGATTTGCATATATGGATGACTCAAGCTCTAGTCCCTCTACTATGCGCTCCCCTTCAATCTATGATATCTACAAATTCCTTGGATTTTCCTCGTCTTGGGCTTCTTCTGTGACATTATAGCATTGCAAGAAATCTTCAACTATCTCAATAGATCTAGGTGCACTATACAAAGGCATTGATCCTAATAAGCCCTTTGATGCAAAAATATTATTCCTAAGAACCTGCAATGTTGAGTCAAACAAAGGATTATTATTCTAAAAAATGAATGTTACCTTGAATTTCCTGGTCAATTCTTCCCAATATCATGTCCCTCTGGGAACTTCTAATTCGATGTACCAATTCTTGGGAATTGTGTCCAAAGTATGCACAAATAGGTGAGTCCATTCTTTTCTTGTTACCGATATCCACTGTGCAGTACACTTTGTACATTGATCTGCTAGACAACTTAATTCACTATACTTTAGCATTATACTTTCATTCTCTGTCCCAATTCTGACTTGTAATAACCTTTTGCACTATGGCCAATTTCTTATACCATCCTTGTGCGTAGCCCACCATCTCGGTGAAGTTGCTTTCAGTGAAACATATAAGACTAAGAGTCTCTACTAATTTGGAATATTCATTTCAAACTCATTGATAAAATATTCTATAGGTATTATTCCACTATACCTTGGGGGTTTTACTATTTCGGTTCCAATCCATCTCAATGCATGGGTAATTCGAGCACACTTCCTTGTTGATACTTCATGAGGTCTTTGTTTCCAATTCTCCATTGTGTCTTATGATTCTGATGTGCATGAGATGATACTCCTCCAACTAAGTATTCCTTCAATTGAAATATTGACACCATCTCCCATTCACGCAGTCATATTATACAAATTATCAAGCTCTTTTATTTTTGACGGTTCTACATACATTTTCCCCTCATTGGGGTCTAACAATGCAGTGGCCTTCAAGTCTTCTACTTCAAATACTATATGTCTCTTCTTTAGGTCAATGATCGTCTAATTATCAAATGACCAATCAATTCCTAACAGTGTTGAATATGGTGTTAAATCTGTTACACTGCGCACCTCATCAATATTGACATTTACTCATGTTAACCTTCCGACCAGAACGATATTATGTTGGTTCACTAGTCTCATCTTGATAGACGACCAAATCAACTTCAGTTTTCCCATCATCTCCCAAGTTTGTCTCAGTATAACATTTACATCAAAGCCTAAATCCATAATTATATTGTCCATTTCGTAAGATCATATCTACGCATTGAGCTGGAACTCCCTATTTGTCTGCTTCTTACTATGCACCTAGTTAACTTCTTTGTGTGTAACATGTTTCTCTTTTTCTAGGGTAAAATGATCAATCATTCTACGCAGACTACTCAACAAAGATTCATATTTCATTAAATCTAAACACATTCTTAAAAATCTCTTCAAAATACTTACCTCATCAGTTTGTTTCTCAGAGTGATCATAGACTAAACGCATATCATATACCAATGGTTTATCATACAATGGTGGCACAGTCGAATTTGATGTTATCCAGTCTACTCCCATCAATTATTTTCTTTCTTGCTGGTAAGAATCTTTCTCTTTCCTTGGATCAAACAATGGTAATGGCTTTGTTTCTTTCCTTACCCACTGGTGAATGTTATTCCCTTGATCTGTTGTGTATTCTCCGGTTCTCGTTCCTCTAGACATAACTGCAACTATTCCTTATCTGTCATGTATGCTCCTTGACTGTTATCATTTGTATGTGTTGGTTTTGGTTCCGATTCCCTATTTCCCTCCATTTTTCTATCAGTTGAGGACAATCCTCCATCACATGGTCCAATGCTCTGCAATAGGTGCATGCCGTGCAAGGATTCAGGAAGTCTCTCACCAAATTTCCCAGTTGATTGCAATGATAACAAATAATTGGTCCTATTCCTCCTCTACCAAATCCTCCTCGTCCTCGGCCTCTGTCGAATCCTCCTCGTCCACCCTCATTAAATCCTCTCATGGTATTATACTATGGAACTCCTCCTTTTGTTGTTTGATTTTCTTCTTGGATTCTGTAAGCATATGTAGTGCACTCTCTCATCAGGTCGAATGTGCAACAATCCTTCTCATCATGTCCTACAAACTTGCAAAAATTACAAAAACAATTATTGGGTGTACTCTGGTACTTTTGCAATAATGGACAAGCAGTCGGATGATGTCCCCATGTCTTGAATATATCACAATACCCCACTCCTCCTTCCAATGGTTCTGGTGCCCCTGTAGCCATATATTGCGCAAATGTTGGGAATTCGTCTTTACGATGGCCTTCTATATTACATGTAATACACCAAATGTGTTCACGCTTTTCCTTTCTTTTCAATAGTTCTAACAACTGAATCGTAAGCGCAACCAATTGTGACTAAACCTGTGCCATTCCCAATCCATATTCTACATGATATGCTTCTAACTTCATCACAATTTCTAATGCTTTTGGATGCGATGTAACCTTCTAATGTGTCAAAGGGAAGTGAATGTGCGACAACAGACCTACAATAAACCATTCTCTATGTTATTCATCAGGAATATGGAATGTTAATCTACCCATCACATATTTAATCCTCCGATCGTAATCCAAAACCATATAAGTATGTATTTTCTTAATTTCTTTCATCTCTATGATGTACTCCGACTCATATTTTGGCTTCTGAAATTCCTTTAATAAATCTTGTCCAATTTCTTCCAATGTCCTTAATTATCCTACTGGTGCAGTAGTCTGATACTTCATGTACCATAATAGTGTGTGACATTTGAACATCGTTGCTAACTGCACAATATTCATTGCCTCATCCTGGACACTCTTTGTAGTCCATATCATCTCACATACAAATAGATGTTTCTCTGGGTCTTCTGACCCCGCTCCCCGGAATTCAAGAATTCTTAATGTATTATCTATTCCTGCCATTGTATTTTGCGTACTACTTACCTTCGGTGATGTTGGTTGACTCTGGTTCGTTGTGATACTTCCACTATTCTGACTGTTGTTCTGACTTCCTCCACTAAGTACAATTGCTCTTGACAAAGTTATGATTTCTACTTCAGATCTTGGTGACACACACAGATTCATGGGTTTGACACATTCCAACCTGAGATGTACTTTCTTCTTTTGTTGGACTACACTAAAGATCCTTTTCTTTCTCTGTACGGTGTAATCTAAAGCACTACACATGGGTCTCTTTTCTCAAACACATTGTGCTTCTCTTCTCTCTCAGCCACAATCTCCTTCTTACTATACCTAAACCTTTTCCCAGAGTGCAATACTCCAATTTCTCCGTCTGAATCACTGTATTCCTCTCTTGGCATCCTCAGTACATCCATTCCTTATTCATCCTTTTCATCTATTTTCACTCTTAGACCATCCTCTGGTCATCCCCTAGTACCCCTATGTGCACGGAGGTTCCTAGAAATCATATTCCATCTTCATAACATTCTTGTTGCACAACAACATCTTTATCCAGGTAGACATTACATTCAAAAATATTCCCTGTGGAACCTTGAAGAATTTGCTCTCCGTGACACTATAATATTGGTTACAATCTATTGTAAACTCTGTAATGTAACTCCCTAGTATACTATTCAACCAAAAATTAACTACATGAGAAACTTTATTAATTATTGTATTCAATTGTCTGATCAATTTAGGAGTCTAGTTTCTTGGAGCCTTAGCTCGGTATCTTCCAACATTTTCCACTATCCTTTCTAACCATTCAGTGAAAATTATTAGAAACTCACCAAAGAAGATTTCATGAAGATCTGTAAAAACATACTTTTGCAACCATTGTTTGTAACTAAGCCATGGGTTCCTATTCTATTCTCTGGAAAATTCTCGTTCCTTTCTCCTTAACCATTAAGTGATCTCTTCCTTATTCGGCCTCCAAAACATTCCCCTTAGTTACAGATCTCGGTCCTAGAAACGAAACCATTTTTGGGTGTGCAGTCGGCAGACCTAAGGTTAATCATTAATAAACCAAAAAAACACTTAGACACCAGCCCTTTCGACATCGCCTACAAGCAAGTGAAGTCTGACCTGAGGTAGCTAGAGGGGTTGCAGGAACCAAGTTTCTATAGTGATGAGGGGAAGTGAGGCATTCAACGTAGCTATACTATGCATTATCCATTCATCTACTATGTGCGTAGTTTTTGTTACTTAACCTTTAATTATCATTCAATTTACCATGTGCGTGACATTACTCCACTTAAAATTCATTCACCATTAACTTAAGTGTGCATGACCATAAAAACATATATTAGTGACATATTCAGACTACCAAACATTTATCATCATTGCGGAGTAACAATAAACATCATATGCATCAAAAACATAACACACAAAATCAACACATCAAGACACAAGGTTTTGACGTGGTTCACCCCAAACTGGGCTATGTCCACAATGATTGACTTCTTATTTTATTCATTATCAATCTCCTTACATATGCGCACTGTGCTTACAATAAGATATCTCAATTGAAATTACCCAAACCTACCCCAGTCGTTCTTTTGTAGTGCAAGCCAACTCCCAAAAACCTCACTCATCACTCAAAACACTCGAATACTTATCCAATTCTTTCACTCAAGATCTCGCTCCAAAATGCATCACTCCAACGAACTCTTTTTTCTAACTACTTCTACCCAAAAAACCATTACAATTTATAACTTTACAATAGGTCTAAGCCTGTTACAATGTGGACAGCATGTCCCAAAACTCCTAACTACTTTTCACCTTTTGCACGCTGACTCTCAAAACATTCTCCAACTACTTTGTGTGTGCACTGCTCTTTAGCCAAAATGTCACGTTATTTGTTCCTATGCAATTCCCAAGACTTATCCAAAATAGCCTGCTCCAACATAAGATATGGAAAAAATATGCGCTAGAATGGGACAGAAGTACCCTAGTATATGGAGAGTCCTAATAAAGGTTTGAGAGCCTTAAGTTCTGAAGGAATTCACATGTATTCTAGACCATTGGATCTAGCATGAATCACTACGAGGAGGAGGATTTTAAAACCCTAATAGGAAATATGCTTTAACCTTGAAGATCATAATGACCATAGGATCAAATGAATGATGATCGTTTGATCTCTCAGAGAGTGTGTGGTCAGAGTGAGCTACTCGAAGTAGTTCAAGGAGCCATAGCGGAGATGCTCCGAGGGAGAAGGACTTCAAGCACGAAGGAGGAGCGTTGATTGGTATATGGGTGAGATTTAATCTCAGTCATAGATTATGTGGGTCTCATTTGTTAGTATGTGGTATGGATGCTCAAGCGGAAAGTAACTGTCGAGTGGGTGGGTATTTCAATGTAATCACAGCCATTAGAACCCCATATCCAAGGATTGTTAGATAATAGAGGATGATATGTGGGGATATCATCGTCCAAGGGGAATTTGACCTTGATGGTTGGGTACTTCGCTGGGAATGAGTCCAAATTTCCACAGATCGTTAACATGAGGGTGAGAAGCAAATCTGACCGTCTGAATGAGGGTGTTTAGGCACTTGGGTACTTTAGTAAACTAAGTGGCGAAACTTATATGATAAATAATAAGAGTTAACTTAGTTTAAAATTGTGATAAGAGAAGTCCTCACTTAAACAATTGATAAATCTGATAGCATGTCACGACAAGAAGACAGAAGTCGACATCCCGCCAGCCTAGTTAAGGTTTAGGGGGTCGAGTGTGTTACAAAAATAAACCATGCAATACTAGTTTTATTTGATAAATCATGCATTGCATGGACACAAAGTTTTCATTTCCATTTTAAGTGGTTATTTTTTTATATCTCCTATGCATGTAGGATTATAAATTATGTAATCGCCTTAAGAAAATTAATGAGAAGAAGACAACGTTGTAGCCTCTTAAGGTCTGATAGACCAAGTCAGTCTTAGTGGATGCTAATCATCATCATCATCATTATTGTTTATTGAATCTCCCATTTTTTTGCATCCCATGTTTTTTTATGCTTTGTTTTTACTATGAAGTTTTACTATAAACTGTGTTGAGAACAACAAAACCCCCATTTCCTCATAAAAAATGCCAAAGAGAGTTTTAGCATTACCCTGAATTTGAAGTGATTTTAGAATGCCATTTTCCTATAAATATGATCACGCCCTCTTGCCTTTGCAACTACTCGCAATGTCTCCCCTCTAATAGCTTTGAATTTGATACCTACAAAAAAAACATAGATATTAAATTCTATTAATTTAGGTAGCTATGAAGGTCATTGTGAGATTGAAGACTATAATAAAATGAAAAACAAAGAGGATTTGCAGAGATCCTATATTTTTAGGATGTGTTCCCTTAATTTTATTTTATTTATAACACCCATGAAGAATGTTGGTTTGAGAGATAAAATTAATAGTAGAACTCATGTGATTCAGGAAAAGAAGACATAGATCTTTGTAATGGAGATGCATATAGCAAAGTGGAAAATATGAAGAAAAAAACAATAAATTGATGTTGGCATAGAATTCATGGTAATTAATCAGCATGGAAGGCATAGCCACCAAAACTGCTTAGCCCTATAAATTATTATGTATAAATTTTGAATAAATTTTTCAAATATAAATTATTATAATAACATGTATTATTTGTTTTGCATGTTATATAATTTCAAAATTATTTAGATCACAAATAATTAGAAAAAAAATCATTTATTTTAATAGAATAAATAAAAACTTTTTGAAAAAAAAATTGTTTGAAAAAATGAAAATATCTCAATTTTTTTTTTTAAATTGATATATATCTCTAAAATGTTGGAACACAATTTTCATCAAACACATATCCTCTAATAAACACAATTGTATGGTACACATTTTTCTTATGCTTTGAAAATTAAGAACAACCCTAAACCAAAGAGAAAGATTGACCTTTAATTAGGTCTCTACCCTGAACATGTTGTTTATAACGATCAAGTACAATCATATATTTTCTTTTCATTAATGCAAAATTACACTTCAAAACAAAAAATTGAATTGAATGTATACAAACCAAAATAAAATTATAGGTAAAAATTATAGGAAATCGTAGAAAGCACACCTGCCTGCCCTTTCCTCTTTTAACCGACGAGAATAATAACGTTGGAGTATTCGAGGCAGCGTTGGTGCATTCATGGTTGCCCACCTCTTTTTCTCTTTCTATGTTTGGGCCCCAGAGTTCTGTTCTCCTCATGATTTAAGAAGAGATGGTTACTTTATGAATTTATGTTGGAAGACAAAATGGTGAAGCTGTGCGACACAGATTTGTATTCCATATTTGGTCAACTTCTGTGTTCATTCTTCCAAAGGTGATAGTATTGTATTCAGGGATATAAGGCTATACCGGTTACAAGAATTTAATCAAGGGTTTCGAAACTTTGATTTCACCTTAAAGAAAAAAAAGTGTCTTAACAATATGCTCTATTATTCACTATTCTACATGGGATCATTAAGATAATAATTTCAAAACAAAACAGCTTATCAAATTTAATAGTTTAGACAAATTTCCTTATACATTTTTATAGTTTAAATAAAAAATGTTGATGATCAATGTGAATTTTTACCCCTGGACAATTTACCCATCAAAGTCTGTCCATAAGTATTGTTTGTTTTTAGATAAATATATGAGAGGTATACCAAAATATGTGGTCATTTAAAAAATATATAAAAGCTATAAATATATAATAATAATGTAATTTAAATTTAGTGTTTAGTTAAACACTAAATCAATGTATAAGATTTTTGTTGTTTATGCCATATTATTATTATTATTATTATGTTTATGCCACATTATTATTATTATTATTGTATTTATTAATATGTTTATGCTACATTATTATTATTATTATTATTATTATTATTATTATATTCATTGTTAATAAAGTGATAGGTTTTTTTTTTTGTGTGTGTGTGTGTGTGACATTTTTATATTTATTGTTAATATGATGTATATTTATTTAACTTGTACAATCTTGATATTTTTATAGGTCATATATTTTTATAGGTCAAATTGGTTTAAAGCTAATCACCAAATTGATGTATGAGACTTTAAATTGACGTATGAGATCCTTTTGTTTGTGGGACAATGGATCCCCTCAATGGTGTTCTTCACTATGTGAACCTATATGAGACAATCAAATTAGACTAGCTAGACACCAAATTGATGTATGAGACTCCAAATTGATGTATGAGACCTCTTTGCTTGTGGGACAAGGGACCCCCTCAAAGGTGTTCTTCACTATGTGAACCTATATGAGATAATACAATTATGAGACAATCAAATTAGCGTAGCTAGACACCAAATTGATGTATGAGACTCCAAATTGACGTACGAGACTCATTTGTTTGTGGGACAAAGGACCCCCTCAAACGCGTTCTTCACTATGTGAACCTATGACATATCACATTCGTGGAATATTAAAGAATTCCCCTTATTTCACTAGATATTAATAAATACCTCCCAAAATCCTATTTTTGAACCCCCTTGCCAATACATATTTTCAATTTAAAAAAACCTTACTTTTACTAGATACCCCTTTTTATACCCCCCAATACCTATAAATTCCTCATACCTCTTAATCCTTGCCAATGCTTACAATGTCTTGACATTATTTTTCACAATTTTAAAACCCCATTTATGAATGAATTGGTCAACAAGGTGAAGCCCCTGTGTACGCCCTTCTAGATTCAAACCTTTGACCTCCAACGAGAAACCTATGCACCACTTATCCGTTAAGCCCACTCAGAGTTCATATTTGGTCAAAATATGAATGATTTTTAATTATTTCCTAATGACAATGATCACTTTCCCAATTCATTCAAATACAGGTGTGTGGGTAAACAATAAGAGAACGGGCTTAGGTGGGTGAGGTCAAGCGTTTCAAAGTTGCAAGGGATGGGGTGGGTGAAATATGTAATATGTATCCACTTTTAGATAGGTGGGCCTTAATGGATGGAGTATACTATGGGTGTAATTCTTGGGCCCATCCTTGGTGACCATACACAATAGTTACAATTAGTTACAATCATACTATAATAGTTCTTGACTCTACATTTTTCTTGATGTCATAGAGTTGGTTAATTTTGTAAGTCAACCAAGCTTTATTTTTCTTCTCATACAAAGTGGTGGTGGAGCCTCATAATTGTTTCAACTCTCTTTATTTTTCAGGTTATGTTGTTCCCATTGGTCTAGATTGCAAGAGCCACTTTCTAACACACCCAAAGACCTATAGAATTGACAAAGTAATAATGATCCCAAGGATTTTCTATCATAAAACCCAACAGTAAACTTGCCCCAAATGGCTTCCTCTCTCACTTATCTTCAAAAATAATCTTTCACATAGAAAATCCAAAACATACTACTTAAAAGTAGCCACCACCTCGTACCTAGTTTTAAATACTTTGAAACCATCTTAATCTTCATGTTTAACCAACATATTCAAGTGAAACTTGACTTATCTCCATTGAAAATCCATTATCTAACCTTAAACAACATCCACATCAATTGTTTGTATATCTCCAATCTTTGTATACAATTGAACTTGTTTTTCCAACTCCAACTATATTTATGCATAGTTCAACATTAAAAAATACTTAATTTTCCAACCAAGTGATAAGCCCCCTCTCATATAATATCCCCATTGTTATCATGTGACATCACCTATGCATATTTCATTAAAACAAAAAACTTAAATGGTTGATTCATACATTTGAATGGGAAATCTAGAAACAAAAAGCTTAAATGGTTGATTCATACATTTGAATGCCAAATCTAGAACATGAATAACACTTTGCTCTTTGTGGCTAAGAAACATAATTTCTATAGTACATCATATGTACAAGAAAATTAGTAGGAAGATAGAGAAACCAATGTGGGTGCGGGGTAGGAACCTCTACTCGATAATCACATGATATTGTTGGTATCTTGGAATCCATTTTGTTATTTATCATTAGATATTGTTATAAACTATATCGAATTTTTACATCTAATATATATTTATTGTAACATCCCCACTATAATCCCTAATTTAATTAATGCTTAATGTAGATAAATGTGTGGATACGACCAAAGCGATGTATATGCGAAATGTATTTCTATGTTTTAATAAATAAAATGTGATGTCAGTTGCTAAGGGGGCATGGACAGAGATGGGGGATGAATTAATCCACAAGAGAGGGAAAGGTATAAGCGAATGCCTAAGAGAGGGGTCCAAGGGGAAATACCCATGTCTATTAATTCCTCCCACATTCCTGAATTTTATTATCATTATGTATTAAACCTCTATTTTCTGATTAAGTGTTCCCAAAGCCAATCATTGAATGCATGTAAGAGGGTGGGTGTGAGAAGTCACATTCCATAGTTATTGAGAGCATTGGGGTAGAGTTCAATCATCTTGGGGAAGTGTGTGAATATAGCAAGTGAGCCAAAGGAGATAAATTTGCATGGGTAGCGACAACAATTTTTACACATTGAGTTTTTGGGCATGAACAACAAGTAGAGAGCATAAGACGGATCTTGGAGATGGAACATCCATGGAGGGAGAATTCTAGAGAATGTTGGAGCATTTATGGAGTGTTTTAGAGTAGAAGACTGAAGAGCCAAGTTTTTAGGCATGAAGAGTGAATTCAATTGTGAGTTGCATTGAAACAACAAGTGTTTGTTATTGTTTGTTGGTAGTTTTCCTGTTAGTGAGATCCCTTGAGTTTCTCGGCTGAGAGATTCATGGTTACTTGTTCCAAAGAGACCCTAATAAATGAATGGGATTCATGAGGGATTAATATCAATGAAGGGGTACATTCCTTAGGTTGGGCAAGTCAAGAGGAAGAGAGTTGGTGGAAAAATCAGGATAGTTGTAGAAGAATATCAGTGGGTTGTGGGATTTCTGAGTTATGAGTGGACAGTGAGAGACCACCATATTTTGTGGATTACTAGCCCCAGCTCAGGGGTGACTTGCTGTGGAGATTTAGAACATAAAGTCTATGGTTGGGTGGAACATTCGTCCCAAGCAGCTGCTTGCACAACTGTTTATGAAAAATAAGTGTTTTATCTTGCTTTTGTCAGTATTATGAGTTTATTTGTTGTGCACTAACTCTATAAATGAGAATGATTTATATGTTGTTGTAATAAGTTATTTATTTCATTCATCTGTGTTTTTAGCATGTTGTAGATGCATCTAATTTATGGTAATAGACAAGAGTTAAATTTGGTTGTAATTGTAGTTGATAAGCTACAGGAAATTAATTAGATAGCACAAATTTTAATTTGTATGAGTAATCCACACATAATGGACCTCGACTAGGCTAGAGGATGTTACATTATGGTATCAGAGCCTCTGGTTAAAACATTGGGCTTGTATGGTCCAAGAACTAGTACGGTTCTAGGTAAAATTTGTTGTTACATATTTCTATGTAACGAACTTGAGGAAAACAAAGAAAAATCGAAGCGAAATCCCGAAATTCATGAGAAAAATTCAAGTTTAAAGGACTCATAATTATTTAAGAGGTTCAATGGAGCCAATCTGCAATTTTGCAGAGCTAAATTTGACTTGGAACGATTGAATTTCATGTTTTAATGGTCACTGTAGAGTTGCAGG
Source organism: Picea engelmannii (assembly GCA_009831015.1). NCBI lineage: Eukaryota > Viridiplantae > Streptophyta > Pinopsida > Pinales > Pinaceae > Picea > Picea engelmannii. The sequence goes on along the minus strand of ML789087.1, from coordinate 340,637 downwards.
AAGTTTGGTGAATTGACAACCAATATTGTGTTTGATCTCGCGATCAACAGCCAAAATTCATTTTGATAAATTTAAAAATTTGTAAGGTTTCGATTGTTTAGAAGGTTGAAAAAATCGACGATTGAGATTCATTTTTCGGCGGTTGGTAAAATGAAGTAGATCAATGGTCTGGATTCATTCTGGTTGTTGGAAGGTTAGAGTCGATCGACGGTCAAGATCATCTTGGCTTGGAGATTGACGACCTAGATTCATCGGGGTTTTGGTTGAAATTTCTAAGTGTTGGAAATTTGCCAAGAGAAATCACCGACGGTCGATGGTCGGGTCGACGAGTTTGGAAAATATTTTCGATCGACCAAAAGAAACCTCTGATGGTCGATGATTGGGAGTCGAAAATTTTTGGTGAAGTGTTTGGTCGCCAAAGGAAATCATCAATAGTTGATGGTCGGGTCGGCCTGATTAGTGAAGTGTTTGGTCACCAACAAGAATCGTCAATGGGACAGTGGTTGGATTTCAGTCGATTTGACGAAGTGTTCCGGTCAAAAAAGAGAATTTGTCGATGGTCGATGGGTCAATGCTTGGGTGTCATCTGATTCAGTGAGGTGTTTGGGTCATCCAAGAGAAACGACCAATGGAAAATGAAGGAAAGAGAGTGATGACGTGTTGTGCCACATCAACATCCATGTGTCATGCCATGCTAGCATCTATGTGTCATGCCATGTTATCATCTACGTGTCATGGCACACCAAGCAAGAAACAGTCAATGGTGTAAAATCCCCACTACAATCCCCAATTTATTAATGCTTAATGTATATATGATATGTGCCTATGACCAAACAATGTATATGTGAAATGTATTTCTAATTTTAATAAATAAAATGTGATACCAGCTGCTAAGGGGGTATGGACAGAGATGGGGGTTGAATTAATCCACAAGAGAGGGGAGAGTCTAGGATAATGTCTAAGAGGGGTCCAAAGGGGAATTACCCATGTCTATTAATTCCACCCACATTCCTGAATTTTATTATCATTATGTATTAAACTCTAGTTTATGATTGAGTGTCCTCAAAGGTAATCATTAAATGCATGTAAGAGGGTGGGTATAAGAAGTCACATTCCATATTTATTGGGAGCATGAGGTTGAGTACAATCAGCTTGGGGAAGTTTGTGAGTCAAGTAAGCAAGCCAAAGGGAGAAATTTGTATGGGAAGTTACAACAGTTTTTAGAAAGTCAATGTTTTTGCATGTACAACAAGTAGAGAGAAAAAAATAAAAAGAGAACTTGGAGTTGGAACAACCATCGAGGGTGAATATGGAGCATGTTGGAGTGAATTCTAGAGAGTATTTGGAGCTAATACTGAAGAGACGGGTTTTCAAGCCTTAATAGTAAACTCATGTGTGAGTTGCACTGTAACAACAAGTGTATGTTGTTGGTTGCTGGTAGTTTTCCTAGCAGTGAGTTCCCTTGAGTTTCCCAACTAAGAGATTCTTGGTTACTTGTGCCAGAGAGACCTTGATAAACGAATGGGACACCCGAGGGACTAAGACCAACGAAGGGGTACATTCCTTGGGTTGGGAAGGTCGAAAGGAAGAGAGCTGGTGGAAAATTAGGATAGATGTAGGAGAATACAGTGGGTTATGAGTTTTATGAAATGGGAGTGGACAATGAGAAACCACCCTCTTTTGTGGATTACTAGCCTCATCTCGGGGGTTATTTGTTGTTGATATTTGGAACAACAAGTCTATGGTTGGGTGGAACTTTCATCCCAAGCAGCTGGTTGCACAACCATTGTTAAAAGATAAGTGTTTTGTCTATTTTTTGTCTTTTATTTATGAGTTAAATTGGTGTGCATGAATTGTGTCTTTAATAAGAAGTTATATGTTGTTATGTGTGAGTTGTTAGTTGCATTCATGTATGATTTTATCATGTTATATATGAATCAATTTAATGGTATCATACAATAGTTGAATCTGGTTGTAATTTGTAGTTGGAAGCTACAAGAAATTAATTAGATAGCATAAATTTTAATTTATGACTTTTTTTGCACCATGATGTTCCTCAGTTGGGCTAGGGGACGTTACATTATGCTATCATATCTTCCAATTCAAATATCGAGCTTGTATGGGATAAAAACCAGTGTGAATTGGGTAAATTCGTTGTGCATATTTTGGTCTATGTGAATTTGGGGAAAAAAGGTAAAAAATCAAAGTGAAAATCCCCAAATTCGTGAGGAAAATTTGAGTTTAAAGGACTCAGAACTGTTCAATAGGTTCAATGGAGCCAATCTACAAAGTTGCAGAGTTGAATTCAAGTTGGAATGGTTGAATTTCATATTTTACTGGCTATTGTAGAGTTGCGGGAAGTTTGGTGAATATACGACCGAGATCGTGTTTGATCTCGCGATCAACAACCCAGATTCATTTTGATAAATTTAAAATTCATAAGGTTTCGGATATTTGAAAGGTTGAGTAGATCAACCACTGAGATTTGTTTTCAGTAGTTGGGAAGTTGAATTAGATCGACTATCTAGATTAGTTTCGGTTGTTTGGGAATTGGATCTGAACGACGGTCAAGATCATCTTGGCTTCAAGATCGGTGGTCCAAATTCATCTAGAGTTTAGTCCAAAATATTCTAAGTGATAGATTTGGCCAAAGGAAATCGTTGATTGTTGATTTTTCCTAATTCAATGAAGTATTTTCAGTCGCCAAGGGAAACCGTTGATGGTCAATAAGTCGATGGTCGGGTGTCGGTCGATTCAGTGAAGTATTGGAATTGAGAAAGATAAATTATCAATGGTCAATGGAACGATGGTTAGGTGGTGATCAATTCGACGAAGTGTTTCTATCATGCAAGATAAATTGTAGATGGTCGGGCACCGACCGATTCGGCGAGGTGTTTGGGTCATCTAAGTGAAACGACTGATGGTTGATCAAGTAAAGAGGGCGATGATGTGCCATTCCACGTCAGAATCCACGTGTCACACCATGTCATCATTCACATTTCACGCCACATCATCAAATTTGGCACCTCTAGATGACATATCATGACACGTCAACATCCAAAACATAGCTCATATGAGAAACTTACAGCCAAAATAGTAAGGGTAAAATTTCGGCACCAGATTACTTCTAAAGGGAATAACTCCTTGCTCATAAGTCCATTTGGGACTCAGGAGTATTCTATGGAAATATTATGAGTCAAAAAATACAACCATGGATCCATATTTTGAATCTGGGTATACAAAAATGAACTGGGAGAGAAAGAATACACTTGTAGCATACATGGATAATTTGGGGAAAACAGTCAAAACTTCTCTGGACCATAACTTTCAACTCGGGGATCATATTTGAGAAAATGAATAGCCAATGGAAAGGTATTGAGGAGTAGAAAACATATATCCACCCATAATTTTGATTTGGGTGCTAAAATGTCTCATAAATTAATAAAGATATTTTTGTAGTAGTAAAAGAGTGGAAATTGCAACTTGTAAATGTTGTAACTTTTCACTCATAAATCATAATAAGGCATGAGTACAGTCACTGGAAAGTTGTTTTAGAGAGTAACGCATCCAAGGAATGATATTTTGATTTGGTGCATTTTCCTTAATAAAATGGGATAAAGAGTAAAATGTATTCTAATTGATGAAATGCTTTATAGAATGCATATTCTAACAATGATCATTACATGCACATTTTTTGCAGAATTAGAGGTACAGTAAAGGAAATTCGGTTCTTATATGAGGACTGGATTTATGGAAGATGCTCGGGAATGTTACAACCATGAGGAAGAGACCAAAGGTCTTCATGTCGGCATCGGTAATGTTGATACAAAGTCAAATGGAAGAAGAGGCAAGTAGGAAGGAGCTTGTGACTATGAGAAGATTCCATAGAGAAGTCAAGAGATATAGAGCAGATAATGAAAGTGTCATGAAGGCTCAGTAAGAGATACTTAAAAGTTTAAATATGTTGCATAAGCAAGTTAACAAGGACTCTGGCACCAAGAAAGAAGCTAGTGCTAAACAAGTGTCTACATCCAGATCCAAAATCAAAAGGGATGATCATGGAAATTATAGGAAGTCAAGAAGGATGAGTCGACCCCATCATTTTCCAACGCAATCCACCAGAAGAACTCATGCAAGTTTAGGGCCAGGGAGCATCCCAAGTGTATAGAAGGAAGACAAGAAAGCTTAAGGAAGACATCTTGCAAGGTGAACTCAGGAAAATAAAGTCACCAACTTTCAATGGTGAGCATAGGAAAGGAAAAGAGGTTGAGGGATATTTGTTGGAAATGAAGAAATATTTCCAGTTGCACGATTACCCCTCAAGGGTAGAAGCTCTAATTTCCACCTACCACTTGCAAGGAAAGGAAACGATGTGGTGGGATCATCTTAAGCAATTCAATTACCTTGATGATAAAGGATCTCATGCGGGTTATTCAAAGGATATTTCCAGCATAAATATTTGTCCGAACATTATTATGAAAGAAAAATGAAAGATTTCTTTGAACTCAAGTTGGGAAGCATGACAATGGATGAATATGAGAATAGGTTATTTGAGTTGTTGAAGTATGTTGACTTCATAAAGGATGAAAAGCTCAAAATACAAAGGTTTATAATTGGTTTACCCTCCTTCTATAGTGACAAGATATAATATGATAACCCCAAGAATTTGGAGGAAGCCATAAGGAGAGAAAAGTAGAGGAAGGTCAATTTTCCAAAAAGCTTAGAATGACAATATGAAAGGGAAAAATGATCAAAGGAAAAAAGGTTTTAAGCCACCCCTTTTCAAGAAAAACTCCCAAGCAAATCAACAAGGTCAGTCAACCCAAAGTGAGCACAAGATTGTAGATTAATTTGGGAAAATTCTAAGGAAGTAGCTTGTACAATGTTGGGGATGTGAGGGAAATCATTTATATAGGGACTGCCCTCACAAAGGAGAAAGAATTAGGATTTTCCACAACATTCAGGAGGATGAAACAATGGAATACATGGGAGGAAACATGCTAAGGATTTATGTAGCCTTATACAACAAGCAAGTCAAATATCAATCCCCCATGATTGAAGTGGAAGGTAAGATTGATAACCATCCCATAACAATTTTAATTGATTTTGGAGCTAGCCATAGTTACGAAAATTCTAACATTGTTGAAAGATTTAACTTACAAAGGAGTAAGCATATGAAATCTTGGTTAGTTCAGTTAGCCACGGGGGTTAAGAGGAAAATCAATGAGTTTGTTAAAGGTTGTCAAATAGACATAAATGGACTCAATACAAAGGTAGATGTAAACATCATACCATTGGGTTCATATGATTGTCTAATTGGCGTGGATTGGTTGGAAAAACACCATGATGTCCTAGATTGTTACAAGAAGACAATCACATGTCTTGATGAAGAAGGGTAGCAGGGCAAAGTTCAAGGCATTCCAAGAGTTGTAGTTGTTAGAGAAATTCCAGCTATGCAGTTGAAAAATAGTTTCAAGAAGGGATGTCAGATTTTTGCATCCCATATGAAAGAGGAAACTAGAGATAAAGTGGCCATGATTGAAGACCATCAAGTCTTGAGGGATTTTTAGGATGTTTTTAGGGAGATCCCAGGATTTCCACCAAAGAGAGACATTGATTTTTTTATTGATTTGGTGAGAAGATTTTCCCCAATGTCCAAGATGCCTTATACAATGGGTACACTAGAGTTGGAGTGTAGATGCAACTTGAAGAGTTGTTAAGGAAGGGGTATATACGCAAAAGTGTGTCACATTGGGGAGCCCTGGTTCTTTTTGTGAAGAATAAAGATGGAGCATTAAGGTTGTGCATTGATTTCAAACAATTGAATAAGGTCACCATAAAGAAAAAAGATTTTTTCCAAGGATTGATAATCCATTTGATTAGTTGAAAGGTGCAAGGATATTTTCCAATATTGACTTGAGATCAAGTTATCATCAAGTGAGGATAAAAGAAGAAGAACACATCGGCAAGACAACATTAAAAACAAGATATGGGAATTATGAATTCACAGGAGTACCTGGACAAGTTTTTAATTGTGTACCTAGATGATATACTCATATATTCTAAGCCGGAAGAGGAACATGAGAAACATTTAAGAATGGTGTTGCAAGTTTTAAGAGAGCGCAAATTGTATTATAAACTAGGTAATTGCATCTTTTATCAAAAAAATATTCACTACTTGGGGCATATAATTAAAGCAAAAGGGATAGCAATGGATCCTAAAAAGATAGAGACCATTAGAGGATGGTCAGTCGCAAGAAATGTCACAAAGGTCAGATCATTCATGGGTCTTGTCGGTTATTACCGAAGATTCATAAAGGGATTCTCAAATATTGCAAGCCCAATCACTTTTTTGCAAAAGAAAGGAGTGAAATTTGAATGGACTTACAAGTGTGAAGAAATCTTTCAACAATGGAAAGACATATTGACAAGTGCGTTGATCTTGAAGATTACAGATCCAAATGAAGATTTTGTTGTGTGCACTGATGCATGCAAGGAAGGGATCATGGGAGTCGTCAGTCAAAAATATCATGTGGTATGTTATGAGTCCAAAACATTAAAGGAGCACGAGAGGAATTATGCTACACATGACTTGGAATTAGCAACAATTGTACATGCATTGAAAATGTGGAGACATTTCCTCATGGGGAGGAAATTTGAGCTAAGGACAAATCATTGTGGTCTGAAACATTTGTTTGGACAATAAACATTAAATGTTAGAAAAACTAGATGGTTGGAATTTCTGAGTGAATATGACTTTGAAATTAAGCATACAAAAGGCAATGAAAATAAGGTGACTGATGCACTTAGTGGGAGAGCTCATGAAGTGCATATTGCACCCATCAACATGTACATAATCGATCTGAAAAATAAATTTATTGCAACAAAAAATTCAGATCAACAATATCTAAAAATAAAAGAAACATTACAACAAGGAAATTTACAGTAGAAATTTAAGTGTTATGAGCTGAAAGAGGATGGAATTATCTTATACAAAGTAAAAGTATATGTGTCGAATTCCAGTGAGCTAAAAAATGCAATGATGAAGGAAATGCACAATGTGCCATATGTTGGGCACTTAGGATATCTGAAGACAATTACAACTATAAGAAGCCAATACTTTTGGCTAGGAATGAAGAAAGAAGTCTCTAATTACATAGCCAGATGTCTAGAGTATCAAAAAGAGAAGACAGAGAATATGTATCTAGCTGGGTTATTGTAGTCATTTCCCACCCTGGAATGGAAGTGAGAAGTTGTCACAATGGATTTTATTACTAAGCTGCCCAAAACAGTGAAGCAACATGATTTCATCATGGTGGTGGTGGATAAATTAAATAAGGCAACACATTTTATTCTAGTGAAGACAACACACAAGGCGACAAATATTGTAGAGATATACATGAAATAAGTTTCTAGGATACATGGAGTTCCTATGTAAATAGTTCCAGACTTGCAGCCATCTATTGCAGCAAAGGCTATAGAGTACTTAGTCAAGTCCACGGTGCATGAAACCATGTGAAGATTTTGCATAACGACTTGGAGAGTATAGTAACCTCTTATCCAAAAGACCTGGTGGCAGCCCGAAGGAAAAAATTGCTATGATTCATGACAAACTCCCATCTATGCTAATCCCCATTGTTGTGCTTCTTTTTTATATAATGTAAATATGCCAATGCATGCAAAACCTCTAACTCCAGAATTGCAAGAGCATGTCTCGGCAATTTCTAGCAAGTACAAAAGCTATATATATATATATATATATATATATATATATATATATAACGAATGATGGAATATTTTGGTTTAAGTTAGAAAGGTCCATTACTAATGGAAATATTGATTGAAACGATCAATTTTCCTAAACATCACTATGTATTGTATTATTCATGAGAGTAGAAGATACATAAGGTGATGCAACTGATCTTAGTGCTACAAAATTATAATTGCAACATCAAATCCACTGGTTGTTTGATTATGACTAATTCATTTTTTTTTTTTTAGAAATTAATATGTGTTTTCATTGTCAAGTTTGAAAGAAATTTTTAACTTGATTAGTTTGGTTGTACGTATGTTTACACCAATTTCTTCCTAAAATTGAAATGTGAATACATCATCAAGATCTTAAATATGACATAAAAAAATATAATTGAATAATTCATTGATTTGTGCTAATTTCTTCTTTGAATTGGAAATTAAATACTTCATCAAGATCCACATGACAATCTAATTGAATCATTAACTTATTTATGCTATATGAGACAATAGGTGAATCATTAATTGATTTGTGTTAATATGAAACAATAGAGGAAAGATACATATAAAGAATAAATATTTGACTTAGACATCTTAACCACCTTTATTCTATATTTATTGTTGCAAGTTTAAAGTGTTTGAGCGGATTGTTGTGAATTTACACCATTTGCCCTATAAAAGGCATATATCTACTATGTGAATGATAACCTTAAGGTCTAAACCATTGTTCTCCTAATCAAGAATGTGGTCATAAAGCACCCTCATTTCCTCTTACAAATTATTAGAAAAAAATAAAAACAACTCTATTGAAATGTTATTAACATTATCTTAAATTTGAAGTTATTTTAGAATGCCACTTATTTATGAATATGATGACCCCTCTTACCTCTTATTTCTCACAAATTCTAGGCCTTCCAAAAAAACATATATATTAAATTCTATTAATTTAGATAGCTATCGAGGTCATTGGAAGATGAAAGGCTAAAGTAAATGAAGGCATGCACATACATTGATCTTCAAAATACTAAATTTCATATTTAAAATAAAGCATGCAATGTCAATTTTAGTTAATAAATCATGTAGCACATAAGTTTCTATTTCCATTTTTAATGGTTATATTTGATATCTCTTATGAATGTAGATTTATAAATTAATATAATCACTAAAAAAAATTAATGAAAATAATACAATGGTGTAACAACATCTTTTTGCATCCATTTATCATTGTTTATTGAATTTCAATTTTTTTTTTTATTCTTGGTGGTTTTTATTACATGAAAGCTATGAAGTTTAGTTTTAAGTTGTGTTGAGAACAATGTGAATCCCTATTTTTTTATTCTTTGCTTTTATTATATTAAGTTTAGCTTAACTTATTTCCATTTTTTTATGATTATATTTGATATTTCTTATGAATGTAGGTTTATAAATTAATGTAATCACCGCAAGAAAATTATTGAAAAAAATACAATGTTGTAACAACATCTTTTTGCATCCATTTATCATTGTTTATTGAATCGTTATTTTTTTATTTTTGGTTTTTATTACATGAAAGCTATGAAGTTTAGCTTTAAGTTGTGTTGAGAACAATGTGAATCCCTATTTTTTTATTCTTTGTTTTTATTATATTAAGTTTAGCTTAACTTATTTCCATTTTTAATGTTTATATTTGATATCTCTTATGGACATAGGTTTATAAATTAATGTAATCACCACAAGAAAATTAATGAAAAGAATACAATGTTGTAACCGCATATTTTTGCATCCATTTATCATTGTTTATTGAATCCCTATTTTTGTATTCTTGGTTTTTATTACATAAAAACAATGAAGTTTAGAGGGGGGGCATTATTAAAGAAAAGTATATATATTATATATACTTTTATCTAATAATGCCCCATCCCCCGCCCCCTCCCACCCTTTATAGAGGATGGGAGGGGGAAACATTATTAGAGAAAAGTATATATATTAGGGGGGGTATTATTAGAGAAAAGTATATATATTAGGGGGGCACTNATATATATATATATATATATATATATATATATATATATATATATATATATATATATATATATACTTTTCTCTAATAATACACCCCCCCTCCATAGAGGGTGGGAGGGGGCAACATTATTAGAGAAAAGTATATATATAGAGGGTGGGAGAGGGTGGCCATTATTAGAGAAAAGTATATATAGTATATATACTTTTCTCTAATAATGCACCCCCTCTCTATAGAGCTTTAAGTTGTGTTGAAAACAATGTGAATCCCTACCTTTTTTTTTTTATTCTTTGTTTTTATTACATTAAGTTTATCTTTAATTTGTGTTGAGAACAATGTAATTGAAACTCTATCTTTTATAGTTATGTTGAGAATAATGGAATTGAAACTCTCAATTGGTATAAGAGAAAACATGTTATTGGCATAAGAGAAAAAATGTTACAAAGTAAGCAATAGTCATTTATTTAATTGAAAGTTTACAAAGCAAGCAAGTAACAAGAAAGTTATAAGAGTCAAATGGGTGTACAAAACAAAGCATAAGGTGAATGGATCACTAGATTACAGTGAAACTTATACTCCTATGACAAGGTTAGATAATATAAGGTTTGTTTTAGATGGAAAGTTTTTCAATTATATGTCCAATCATCATCTTTTAATGTTGTTTTGGATGAAAAGGTATTTGTGTAGTGACCATACGGTTATAAAATTGTGGGTTAAGATCATATGTTTTACAGGTTGAAGAAAGCAAAATCCAAATACCTTGTATGTAAGAATAGATTAGTACCTTTGTAAAAGTGGCTTTAGTAAAAGTGCAAGTGATACAATTATTTATGTCAAGTACAATGCTAAGAATAAATTGTTGATTGTATTTATATATGGAGATTATTTGACTTATGGATGATATTAGAATTTTAGTGACAAGTGAGTTTTAAATGAGAGATTTGGATTTATGAATTATTTCCTTGTCAATTGAGCCATGGAATTTTTATTTCACAAAGAAAGTAATAACTAATTTGCTTGACAAATTTAAAATAAAAAATTGTAAACTGGTTAGTACACCTACATGCTTGGGTGAGAAACCAAGGATGATGGTAGCAACAAAGTAGATCTTACCATGTATAAGAGTACAAAAGGTTAGTGGGGATTCTTATGTATCTAAGTACCACTAAACCAGATATGATATATTGTATGATGTGAGTTTAATTTCAAGATTCATACAATACCAAATACATTTTGGTAAAGCAAAGAGAATACTATGGTATGTTGATGGTACAAATAGTTTTGGTATTATGTTAACTTTATGTAATGGTGTTCTAATTTGATTAGATACACTAAAAATGTATAACTAAATTCAATTAATTTAATTAAAAACTAATAACACATTAATAAGATAATTATAACATGATTCTAAAGTTAATTATATAAAATAAAACAAATAACCATTTAAAATTTCATTATAATATAAGATATAAAATCAATATGCATTAAAGTTGTAGGTAGATGGAGTTGCAAATTTATATTAAAATTATAAAATATGTTTGGAATATACATTAAAGCTATCACTAGATGAAGCTGATGACAAATTTACGAAATTAAAAATATTTCTAGATGGAGCTGATGGCAAATTTACTTAATTAATTTTTAAATTTTTAATGAAATTAGAGGTAGATAAAGTTTACTGTAAATTTATATCATTAAAATGGTTTTTTTCAATATAAAGTTTGCTACATATATTTAGTACATCTAATTTAACCTTGTAAATCAAACTAAACCAATTTTTTTTTTAAAAACTCACCTTATTATAATAAATAATAATAATAATAAATTTATTTTAAAATTCAAATTTATTAATGACTTATAGATATTACTTTAAATCTAATATTGTTTTAGAAAAGAAGCTAAGCTTGGACTACATAATATTTATAGAAAAAAAAAAATTCTTCACTACCACAATTCAGTGGTCAATGGTGACAAGAAGCCCAATTAGTAATCACTCTAAAAATCTATTAAAATATATTGTTTTTGTATTTTGTTATGTAGGTATTTTGTTAAAATCTTTTCATTCAAAAAATTCTGTAATGCAATTAGTTCAATTACAGCTTTCATCTAACCTTTTGATTTACTGTATAACTGCTTTTTGTATGATTTGTTGTACAACTCTTTCTTCACTATCACAGTTCAATGGTGACAAGAAGCCGAATTAGTAATCTACTCTAAAAAAAAATGTATTGTTTTTGTATTTTGTTTAGTTCAATGGTGACAAGAAGCCGAATTAGTAATCTACTCTAAAAATGTATTGTTTTTTGTATTTTGTTAAATAAGTAATGTGTTAAAATCTTCTCATTCAAAAAATTCTTAATGCAATTAGTTCTATTACAGCTTCCATCTAACCTTTTGATTTACTGTATAACTCCTTCTGTATGATTTGTTGTATAACTCCTTTTGTAAACTCAGATAAATGCTTAAACTCCCTGAAATATAACACTATGTAATAAGCTGTTTGCTTGAGCACGACACCTTTGCAATTTCATCTTCAGCTTAAAAAAAAAATCTAACACTGTTCTATGCTCATGCTCAGATTGAAACGTGAAATTCCTCACACAATCATATAATAAGGTCTTCCCTGTATTCATATTGAAAATCGAACAATACTAAATCAGCATTTTACTACAAGTATTGTAATCAAAATACGATACAGCTCAATCCCCATTATCATAAACATCAGGGAGCGAGCCGAATGGCGTTGGCTCTCTTCATATTAGCCCTGCGAGTGACATAGACATACGACCCCCCGCCTGCCAAACCGACTCCAAACAGTACAACGCCCAACACAATGCCTGCCTTGGCACCTCCGCTCATATTATCTCCATTTCTCTCAGAAGAAGAGGAGGCCGAAGAATGATGGTAACGTTGTTGGTAAAACTGGTGCTCTGGAGGAAGAGGAGGAGAAAAATTAATTACATCAGGGCTGAAGAAATCGGCAGCGCTTGGGGAAAGCGTTAATGGCTTCTCGTGAGAGAGCCCATGCATTACAGGTGAAGAAGCCGCGTCCTCCATCGATGATGCCTCACTCTGCTGCAGCAAACAATTCATTAACAGCACGCCTACATATATCATGGAAAAACAAAGCTTAATGCTTCCAATGGCTTCCATTGCTGAAGAAACTCGAGCTGCCCAAATGCCTCATGTCTGGATTTATACTCGTTGTTGGGCTCCTTCTGATGCTTAGACTTGAAGGCTTATTATGGTTTCTCTGACAAAATGCGGCCGCTGGCATGCACGATGTGATTAAGACTGATGATGAGATTCAGTTAATTTGATATTTGGAAGTGTCGACTACTGTTGATGGTTTGGTGGTCCATGCAACGAGAAAAAGACAATTGATGAACACAGCATGCGCAGAGTGCAACAATGGCAGATGTCTACACAGATTAGGAAATCGCTGATCGGGAAATCGTAGAAAGCATGCCCTTTCCTCTTTTAACCGACGAGAATAATAACGTTGGAGTATTCGAGGCAGCGTTGGTGCATTCATGGCTGCCCACCTCTTTTTCTCTTTCTTTGTTTGGGCCCCAGAGTTCTGTGCTCCTCATGATTTAAGAAGAGATGGTTACTTTATGAATTTATGTTGGAAGACAAAATGGTGAAGCTGTGCGACACAGATTTGTATTCCATATTTGGTCAACTTCTGTGTTTGTGTTCATCTTCCCAAAAGATGATAGTATCGCATATAATGTTATCTAACTGAGTGTTTTAATAATACACTTTATCACTCACCATTCTATCCTGGAGGATCATCAGGATAGTAATTTCAAAACAAAACAGCTTATCAAATTTAATAGTTTTCACAAATTTTTTTATAATCTTTATAGTTTAAACTAAGAATGTTGTTGGTCGGTGTCAATTTTTACGGTGAACAATTTACCTATCAAATTCCATCCATAAATATTGTTTGTTCTTTAGATAAATATATAAGAAATGTGCCAAAATATGTGGTCATTTAAAATATATATAAAAGCTATAAATATATAATGATAATGTAATTTAAATTTAGTGTTTAATTAAACACTAAATTGATGTATAAGATTTTTGTTGTTTATGTTACATTATTATTATTATTATTATTAGTTGTAGGCTAAAGATTCTATCAAATGAAGATTTTTATCGGAGATAATTTACCAGAAATGCGAGAAATTGTTGGATTCCTAGATTTAATCCATTTTTACATTAAAAATGAATTCTAAACAACAACAAAATAGTGATTTATGTAAATTTATATCTCCGGATTTCAGGCTAAAAAAGTCATTTCCTATAACAGCTAGCCAACACCTTATTGTTATAATTATTGTTAATAAAGTAATAGGTTTTTTGTTTGTGTGACATTTTTATATTCATTGTTAATAAAGTAATAATATCATGATGTATATTTATTTAACTTGTACAATCTTGATATTTTTAGAGGTCATAGTATCTTAACCTATACTTATCTAATTTTTATGATTCCCATATTTTGATATGCAATAGTTTCATAGCATATTTTTTATGTAATTTGTAGCATTCCCATGTTTTGATAGCCATTGTTTGGGTCAACATATTTGGAGACGGTCAAATTACTTTAGTTAATCACCAAATTGATGTATGAGATTTAAATTCATGTATGAGACTCTTTTCTTTGTGGGACAAGGGATCTCTTCAATGGTGTTCTTCACTACTTGAACCTATATGAGACAAACAAATTAGACTAGCTAGACACCAAATTTGTGTATAAGACAGGCGCACTTATATACCCTCGTAGGGGTGCCCATAACCAATAGCCATGTCTTTTCATTATTAATAATTATTTGTTAATTATCATTTAATTTTTATATTTATTAATATATTATTTATGTGTATTTTTATGTTCATAACAGAGACTCCAAATTGACGCATGAGACCCCTTTGCTTGTGGGACAAGGGACCCCCTCAAAGGTGTTCTTCACTATGTGAACCTATATGAGATAATCAAATTATCAGACAATCAAATTAGCCTAGCTAGACACCAAATTGATGTATGAGACTCCAAATTGACGTATGACACTCATTTGTTTGTGGGACAATCGACCCCCTCAAAGGTGTTCTTCACTATGTGAACCTATGACATAGCATGTGCATTCGTGGGATATTAAAGAATACCCCTAATTTCACTAGATATTAATAAATACCTCCCAAAATAAATTTTTTAACCCCCTTCCCAATACATATTTCCAATTTTAAAAAATCTTATTTTTACTAGATACCCCTTTTTATACCCCCCAATACCTATAAATCCCTCATACCTCTTAATCCCCCCAATGCTTACAATGTATTAACATTATTTTTGACAATTTTAAAACTCCCTTTATGAATGAATTGGTCAACAAGGTGAAGCCTTTGTGTACTTACCCTATGCCCTTCCAGATTCAAACCGTTGACCTCCAACGAGAAACCCATGCACCGCTTATCCGTTAAGCCCACTCAGAGTTCATATTTGGTCAAAATATGAATGATTTTTAATTATTTCCTAATGACATTGATCACTTTCCCAATTCATTCAAATACAGGTGTGTGGGTAAACAATAAGAGAAAGGGATTAGGTGGATGAGGTCAAGGATTTCAAAGTTGCAAGGGATGGGGTGGATGAAATATGTAATATGTATCCACTTTTAGATATGTGGGCCTTAATGGATGGAATATACTATGGGTGTAATTCTTGGGCCCATCCTTGGTGATCATACACAATAGTTACAATTAGTTACAATCATACTATAATAGTTCTTGACTCTACATTTTTCTTAATGTCATAGAGTTTGTTAATTTTGTAAGTCAACCAACCTCTATTTTTCTTCTCATACAAAGTGATGGTGGAGCCTCTTAATTGTTTCAACTCTCTTTATTTTTCAGGTTATGTTGCTCCCTTTGGTCTAGATTGCAAGAGCCACTTTCTAACACACCCAAAGACATATAGAATGACAGAGTAATAATGATCCCAAGGATTTTCTATCATAAAACCCAACAATAAACTTTCCCCAAATGGCTTCCTCTCTCACTTCTCTTCAAAAATAATCTTTCACATAGCAAATCCAAAACATACTACTTAAAAGTAGCCATCACCTCGTACCTAGCTTTAAATACTTTGAAACCACCTTAGTATTCATGTTTAACCAACATATTCAAGTGAAACTTGACTTATCTCCATTGAAACTCCATTATCTAACCTTAAACAACATCCACATCAATTATTTGTATATCTCTAATCTTTGTATACAATTTCTTTGTATACAATTGAACTTGTTTTTCCAACTCCAACTATATTTATGCATAGTTCAACATTAAAAAATACTTAATTTTCCAACCAAGTGATAAGCCCCCTCTCATATAATATACCCATTGTTATCATGTGACATCACCTATGCATCTTTCATTAAAGCAAAAAACTTAAATGGTTGATTCATACATTTGAATGTGAAATCTAGAAGCAAAAAACTTAAATGGCTGATTCATACATTTGAATGCCAAATCTAGAACTTGAATAACACCTGGCTCTTTGTGGCTAAGAAACATAATGCATGGCTCTTTGTGGCTAAGAAACATAATTTCTATAGTACATCATATGTACAAGAAAATTAGTAGGAAGATAGAGAAACCAATGTGGGTGTGGGGTAGGAACCTCTACTCAATAATCACATGATATTGTTGGTATTTTGGAATTCATTTTGTTATTTATCATTAGATCTTGTTATAAACTATATCAAATTTTTACATCTAATATATATTTATTGTAACATCCCCACTATAGTCCTCAGTTTAATTAATATTTAATGTAGATATAATGTGTGGATACGACCAAAGCAATGTATATGCGAAATGTATTTCTATGTTTTAATAAATAAAATGTGATGTCAGTTGCTAAGGGGACATGAACAGAGATGGGGGGATGAATTAATTCACAAGAGAGGGAAGAGTATAAGTGAATGCTTAAGAGAGGGGTCCAAGGGGAAATACCCATGTCTATTAATTCCACCCACATTCCTGAATTTTATTATCATTATGTATTAAACCTCTATTTCTTGATTAAGTGTTCCCAAAGTCAATCATTGAATGCATGTAAGAGGGTGGGTGTGAGAAGTCACATTCCATAGTTATTGGGAGAATGGGCATAGAGTTTAATCATCTTGGGGAAGTGTGTGAGTCTAGCAAGTAAGCGAAAGGAGATAAATTTGCATGGGTAGCGAAAACAATTTTTACACATTGAGTTTTTGGGCATGAACAACAAGTAAAGAGAATAAAAGAGATCTTGGAGATGGAGCATCCATGGAGGGCGAATTCTAAAGAATGTTGGAGAATTTATGGAGTGTTTTGGAGTAGAAGACTGAAGAGACAAGTTGTTAGGCATGAAGAGTGAACTCATGTGTGAGTTGCACTGAAACAACAAGTGTTTGTTATTGTTTTTTGGTAGTTTTCATGCCAGTGAGATCCCTTGAGTTTCCCAGCTGCGATATTCTCGGTTACTTGTTCCAGAGAGGCCTTAATAAATGAATGGAATGCCTGAGGGACTGATATCAATGAAGGGGTGCATTCCTTAGGTTGGGCGAGTCAAGAGGAAGAGATTTGGTGGAAAAATCGGGATAGTTGTAGGAGAATATCAGTGGGTTGTGGGATTTTTGAGTTGTGAGTGGACAATGAGAGACCACCCTATTTTGTGGATTACTAGCCCCACCTCAGGGTTGACTTGTTGTTGAGATTTGGAACAGAAATTCTATGGTTGGGTGGAACGTTCGTCCCAAACAACTTCTTGCACAATTGTTTATGAAAGATAAGTGTTTTATCTTTCTTTTGTCAGTATTATGAGTTTATTTGTTGTGAACTAACTCTATAAATGAGAATGATTTATATGTTGTTGTAATAAGTTATGTATTCCATTCATGTGTGTTTTTATCATGTTGTAGATGCATATAATTTATGGTAATAGAGAAGAGTTAAATTTGGTTGTAGTTGTAGCCGATAAGCTACAAGAAATTAATTAGATAGCAGAAATTTTAATTTGTATGAGTAATCCACACATAATGGACCTTGAATAGGGTGGGGGATGTTAAATTATGGTATCAAAGCCTCTGGTTAAAACATTGGGCTTGTATGGGGCAAGAACTAGTACGAATCTAGGTAAAATTCGTTGTTACATATTTATGTGTGACAAACTTGAGGAAAAACAAAGAAAAATCGAAGTGAAATCCCCAAATTCGTGAGAAAAATTCAAGTTTAAAGGACTCATAACTATTTAAGAGGTTCAATTGAGCCAATTTGCAAAGTTGCAGAGCTAAATTTGACTTGGAACGATTGAATTTCATGTTTTAATGGTCACTATAGAGTTGCGGGAAGTTTGGTGAATTGACAACCAACATTGTGTTTGATCTCGCGATCAATAGACAAAATTCATTTTGATAAATTTAAAAATTTATAAGGTTTTGACTATTTAGAAGGTTGAGAAAATCGATGACTGAGATTCATTTTTCGGCGGTTGGTAAAATGAAATAGATCAATGGTCTGGATTCATTCCGGCTGTTGGAAGGTTGGAGTTGATCGATGGTCAAGATCATCTTGGCTTGGATATTGACGACCTAGATTCATCGGGGTTTTGGTCGAAATTTCTAAGTGTTGGAAATTTGCCAAGAGAAATCACTGATGGTCGATGGTCGGGTCGACGAGTTTGGTGAATAGTTTCGATCGACCAAAAGAAACCTCTGGTTGTTGATGATTGGGTGTCGAAAAATTTTGGTGAAGTGTTTGGTCACCAAAGGAAATCGTCAATAGTTGATGGTCAGGTCGACCTGATTAGTGAAGTGTTTGGTCACCAATAGGAATTGTCGATGGTCGATGGGACAATAGTTGGATGTCAGTCGATTCAACAAAGTGTTCCGATCAAACAAGAGAAAAAATTTATGGTCGATGGGTCAATGGTTGGGTGTCATCTGATTCAGTGAGGTGTTTGGGTCGTCCAAGAGAAATGACAGCTGGAAAATGAAGGAAAGAGAGTGATGATGTGTCGTACCACATTAACATCCATGTGTCATGCCATGCTAGCGTCTACGTGTCATGCCATTTTATCGTCTACGTGTCATGGAACGTCAGGCAAGAAAAATTCGATGGTGTAACATCCGCACTATAATCCCCAATTTATTAATGCTTAATGTATATATAATTTGTGGCTACGACCAAGCAATGTATATGCAAAATTTATTTCTAATTTTAATAAATAAATGTGATACCAGATGCTAAGGGGGTATGGACAGAGATGGGGGTTGAATTAATCCACAAGAGAGGGGAGAGTCTAGGATAATGTCTAAGAGGGGTCCAAAGGGGAATTACCCATATCTATTAATTCCACCCACATTCCTGAATTTTATTATCATTGTGTATTAAACTCTAGTTTATGATTGAGTGTCCTCAAATCTAATCATTAAATGCATGTAAGAGGGTGGGTATAAGAAGTCACATCCCATAGTTATTGGGAGCCTGAGGTTGAGTACAATCATCTTGGGGAAGTTTGTGAGTCAAGTAAGCAAGCCAAAGGGAGAAATATGTATGGGAAGTTACAACAGTTTTTAGAAAGTCAATGTTTTTGCATGTACAAGAAGTAGAGAGAAAAAAATAAAAACAGAACTTGGAGCTGGAACAACCATCGAGGGTGAATTTGGAGCATGTTGGAGCGAATTCTAGAGTGTATTTGGAGCTAATACTAAAGAGCTAGGTTTTCAAGTCTTAATAGTGAACTCATGTGTGAGTTGCACTATAACAAAAAGTGTATGTTGTTGGTTGATGGTATTTTTCCTGGAAGTGAGTTCCCTTGAGTTTCTCAGCTAGGAGATTCTTTGTTACGTGTGCCAGAGAGACCCTGATAAACGAATGAGACACCTGAGGGACTAAGACTAGTGGAGGGGTACATTCCTTGGGTTGGGAAGGTCGAGAGGAAGAGAGTTGGTGGAAAATTGGGATAGATGTAGGAGAATACCATTTGGTTGTGAGTTTTATGAGATGGGAGTGGACAGTAAGAGACTACCCTCTTTTGTGGATTACTAACCTCAGCTCAGGGGTTATTTGTTGTTGATATTTGGAACAACAAGTATATGGTTGGGTGTAACTTTTATCCCAAGCAGTTGGTTGCACAACCATTGTTAAAAGATAAGTGTTTTGTCTATTTTTTGTCTTTATTTATGAGTTAAATTGATGTGCATGAACTGTGTGTTTAATAAGAAGTTATATGTTGTTATGTTTGAGTTGTTAGTTGCATTCATGTATGATTTTATCATGTTGTAGATGCATCAATTTAATGGTATCATACAATAGTTGAATCTGGTTGTAATTTGCAGTTGGAAACTACAAGAAATTAATTAGATAGCATAAATTTAAATTTATGAGTTTTTATGCACCATGATGTTCCTCAGTTGGGTTAGGGGACGTTACATTATGGTATCAGAGCTTCTATTTCAAACATTGGGCTTGTATGGGCCAAAAATCCAGTGTGAATTGGGCAAATTCATTGTGCATATTTTGGTCTATGTGAATTTGGGGAAAAAAGGTGAAAAATCAAAGTGAAAATCCCCAAATTCATGAGGAAAATTTGAGTTTAAAGGACTCAGAACTGTTCAATAGGTTCAATGGAAGATACCATGAGGAAGATACCATACGTCTGTATGTCAGCATGGGTAATGTTTATACAAAGTCAAATGGAAGAAGAGCCAAGTAGGAAGGAGATTGTGACTATGAAAAGCTTCCATAGAGAAGATAATGAAAGTGTCATGAAGGCTCGGTAAGAGATACTTCAAAGTTTAAATATGTTTCATAAGCAAGTTAACAAGGACTCTAGCACCAAGAAAGAAGCTAGTGCTAAATAAGTGTATGAATCCAGATCCAAAAGAAAAAAGGATGATCATGGAAATTATAGGAAGTCAAGAAGGATGAGTTGACACCATCATTTTCCAATGCAGTCCACCAGAAGAACTCATGCAAGTTCAAGGCCAGGTAGCAGCCCAAGTGTATAGAAGGCAAATAAGAAGGCTTAAGGAAGACATCTTGCAAGGTGAAATCAGGAAAATAAAGTCATCAACTTTCAATGGTGAGCACAGGAAAGGAGAAGAGGTTGAGGCATAACTGTTGGAAATGAAGAAATATTTCCAGTTGCATGATTACCCCTCAAGGGTAGAAGTTAGAATTTCCACCTACCACTTGCAAAGAAAGGAAACCATGTGGTGGGATCAGCTTAAGCAAGCCAAGCACCTTGATGATAAAGGATCACATGGAGGTAATTCAAAGGATATTTCCAACATAAATATTTGTCTAAGCATTATTATGAAAGAAAGATGAAATATTTATTTGAACTCAAGTTGGGAAGAAAGACAATGTATGAATATGAGAATAGGTTCATTGAGTTGTTGAAGTATGTTGACTTCATAAAGGATGAAAAGTTCAAAATACAAAGGTTTATAAGTGGTTTACCCTCCTTCTATAGTGACAAGATACAATATGATAACCCCAATAATTTGGAGGAA
>ML789087.1:290186-307760 GCA_009831015.1 Picea engelmannii | reverse complement strand
GTTGCGCGCGTTTTCTTCAATGCGTATGTTTTCTTCAATGTTGTTCCTCCTGTGCTTTATATCCTGCCATTTCTGTTGTTGCCATCAAAGACAACAATCATCAACACGCATTCGTTGCTTGTTCAATATTTGCCAACATATTGTTTGATCAGCCAAAGACAATTGTTACAGATCTTGAGGTAACTAATTTAAATCATATTTTTTTAAATGAGCACGAGGACGTGATTATTAGTGAATTTTCCAGTGAAATGTTGACAAGGGAGAGAATAAATGAAGCAAAGGAAATTATTGCAGAAGAGAAATTTTCAGAAGAAATTGTGATGGAAAGTTATGGAGATGAAGTATATGAGAGATCAGATGGGATTCTCAAAAAAAAATTGAAAAGTTCATACTGGCACAGAGAAGTTATCTTGAGAGACAACAAGAGAGTGGAAAGAAAGAAGTTAGCTTGAGAGACAACAAGAAGGTTTTGTGTGAGAAACCTCAATTTGGTATTGAAATTAGTATGGGTAAAGATTGTGATGAACAAGTTGTGGAAGATAAAGTATTTGTGGGTTTCAAGAAATAAGAGCATAAACCAATGACTTAGAAACAAGTTAATGCATATGATGCACATAAAGGAGTAGTAGACTATACATATGTGGAAGAAAGGAAGAAAAAAGGGAAGGATGAGAAGAAAACTTTATTTCAAGTTGTCATGGAAATTATCTATATGGAAGTCATTTTGATGGTTGAGAGTGGGTTTCAAAAACCTAATGAACACATTGTTTTCTTTAATATGTTTTCTTCATGTCCAGGTGTGATCAAAGAAGATAAGAAGAAAATTAAAGAGTTGAGTAATAGGAAGACGTCAATTATGCAAAATATATTTTTAAGTTTTTGTAACAATCAAGAAGAAGCCAAGTTTCAATATGAACACACTAAAGTATGATTAAGAAGAACAACAAGTCTACATCCAACGAATAGACCTTGGGATCCAGGAGGAAAAAAACTGAGGAAAGCATTATGTTTTTGCAAATGTGCCTAAGTTTATTTCATACTTTGGAAGTGATAGAAATATTAAAAGAACTCATGGATAGGAGTCCATGATATTTTTTTATTCCCTGGGAGTCTGATGTAGAAGAATCATGTACAATTGTATTTTTCCTAAGTTTGCAATAGGGTCTAGAGGTTTCTAGAATGGTATACGTAGGGATAAGTTTGTTTTCTTAAAAAATTTGTGTAATGTAAAATATTTTTTATTTTAGTATGAAGTTAGAGAAGTTGAGTTTGTTAGTATTTTATCTGCATCCTTGAGGATTCGAGTCATTCTCCTTTGTAATTTTATAAATGAGCTAATGTAAGTGTGAATGAAGAGGGAGAGGAATGAGAGGAATAAAGATCAAAGTTAAGAAGAGAGCATGTAGGGAATTTTTATTGTGGGTAATAGAAAAGGAGATTCGAGGTTTTAATCAAACAAAATTTGCAAACCCATTTTACTGTGCAAAATTATCCTTTCTCTGATTATTTTCGTTATAGTTCTATACAGATAGTGTGATTATGATTTTGTTTTATGTTGATCTTTGACATCCCTTTGAATGTATGTGTTATTATTGATATGGGTCGAGAGCGGAGCACAAATCTAAGTCTTAATTGGTTGAGCCTTCGAGAGTGATATGAGTGAAGGAGATTGTTGTTCGTTGTGAGATCGATTGTTGTTTCATTTGTGAATAACCCCTAATGGAGGAGTAAAGGAAGCATCCACTGGTGGAACAAGATTGATGGGTTTGAAACATAAATTCGGAGCATTCAATCTTAGGACGAGAAGATTTACACCAAGATTAAGGATGAAAAGATCAAGATTGAAGCCTTAAACAAAGAAAGGGGATTGAAATCGGGTTTGATTCTACGTAGAGGAGGAAGAGTCTAACCAGACTAGATTTATATCTTTCAAAAATATAGTTCATTTAATCTACCCAGTGACTGGTTGATGGAACTTGTATTTAACATAGAAATATGCATTAAGTCCATCAACCAGACCCAAAGAATTTTGAAAAGGCATAGTTCTATTTTGTCCCAAGGTTGGTAGTCATCGTTCTCGGTGGCCTGGTGTTCCCAGTGGCCTAGTGGTTCTGGTTCTCGGTGGTCGGGGGTTTGAGAGTTTAAAATTTATGGTGGATGGTGATTTCGGTGGCCCGATGTATTTATACTCTAGTGGCTTGGTGATACTAAGATTCTCACACTCAGTTAACAGAATTAAGTTTGAAAGTTGACATATCATCAACCAGATCGAAGAAAGGTATGGGTTCATTTCTTTAATTCTAGGTGGTTGAAACTATTTGGTGCATGGTTAATGATAGGTTAGTTCCCTTTACCTTTGAATCATTTTACAAAGTTAAATCCTTGTCCAAAACCATTGGGGTTTCACACTTGTTTTTTGTATTTGGTGAGTTTCTAGCATAATTGGATCCATTGAATTCATTCAATCCCTTCCCACTATGCACTATTCGGTATTTGGATTGTCGTAGCTCAGGGGGATTTTGTTCTTACACAAGTTGTATATGATGACTTAAGAGAGAACAAGAGAAATGAATAAAAGGTACTTTGATTCAATTAGATCTGAACTTACAAGAGATTGAAGATCAGCCATAGATAGCCTAGATTCGATGAGGTCTGCATCAAAATACCACCTTCACACTCGTTGATTCCCTTCCCCATGCAAAATATTGGTAGGAAAATTACCAAGAGAGAGACATGTCAGAGATGAGTTTGAAAATTTTAGAACAAATCCCACTTGGGTGGATTTTGTTGATTCCCTCAAAGAGGAATTCTAGCTTATTGGAAACTATGATAATTTGTACATGAGATGGACAACTTTTCACTAAAAGAGATATTGTATGGCACCAAAGTACATCTATATATTCCATACCTTTCTCTCAAATATGGGTTTCATATACTCCAAGAATCACTTCGTTCTAATATATTGTAGTGGTCTATATGGGTACATCCAAACGGAGATGGAGTTCTGGGGCATCTCCTCACTAGGAGTCACTTATTAGTATGTTTCAAAAATTGAGAAAAACTTTAAGAAGAAGAATAAGTAGGAGTTTGGGTATACAAATCCACCACAACAGAAGCATGGTGAAGGTGGCTTTAACTTGTAGAACGGAGGATAGAGAAAGGAAAACCAACCTTAGGAAAGCTAGTCCAAACCAAAAACAAAGAAGTGTAATGAGAAGTAAAAGGACATTAGAAATCGGTGTGAGTTCCACAAAATATATTGGCACAACACTAACAAATGTTGCTCGAAGCAGTCATTGTTGGTTGAGATTAAAGCCTTGGAGTTAGACTCTCTCTCAGATTTTTATTTAGATATAGATAAGGGAATGTGGGTCATCAATGAAAAACCTAACATTACCATTTCTACCACAAATATCCAACCAAAATAACCAGAGGATATTGAGGAAGGTGAGTGCCTCTTCCACTCGTAGATGGGGTGAAGACGAATCTGCTACATTTCATTGTTGACGGTTGTATAAAGAAGAACCTTATCTCATAAGAGGTCATCAAAAGGTTGAAGTTACCAACTATACCTTACCCTTGATCATACACCATCGATTGGCTAAGCCAAGGATGGGACATCAACATTAGTCAGCAATGTCACTTGCCCTATGGAATCAAGCCCTTCAAAGATGAGCATGCATTATGTGGTGTTTCCTTACTTGAAGTTTTTGATGTTATTTTAGGATAACCTTATCCATGGAAGTGTCACGTTGTTTATAAGTCTAGGCCCTGTAGTTTCATTTTTATTTTTGGAGGTTAGCTCTACAAGTGACCAAATGTAGTTCCAACTACCAAAATTTCCTTAATTTGAGAAGTTTAGTGCAAGAAAGTATTATGTCAAATATGGAGATTTGTTATCTTCATGATTTCGATCGAAAGGTAAATGGAAGATCACTGCAATTTCCACATCCTTTTCATAGTGTCTCTTTACAAAGTAAAAGCAAGTGGACAAGATAATGGAAGAATGCACTAGAAATATCACCACTTTGCCTCTATTGTGCCTTTGTACTACCAACTCAAGCATTCAATTGATTTGATAGCTAGTGATCCCTTTCTTAATGGCTCAGTATACAAATGCTCCCTTCTAGAGAATGAATAAATAAAATGATAGATTCCAAAGCTCATCCAAAAGGGCCACATTTAATCGAGCTCCTCACCTTGTGAGAGCCTAATTTTGTTGGTTTAGAAGACAAATGGGAGATGGAAACTTTGTATTGATTACAGGTATTCGAACAAAATCATCATCAAGAGGCAATATCCAATTATTATATATTGAGGATATTATTGTTTAACTTAAGGGCACCAATTGTTTTAGTAAGATTAATATGAAGTTAGGCTACCAACAGGTACCAATTGAACAAAATAATGTATGAAATACCACCTTCAAGTCTAAAGAATGCATTTTTGAGTGTTTGGTTATGTCTTTTGGCTTGATTAATTCTCTAGAAATGTTCATGAAGATGATGGATGATATCATGTAGCCATTCACAAATTATTTTTTGGTCATATATTTGAATGATATCCTCATCTTCAATAAAACGTAGGTAGAACATCTGCAAGGCATTCAATAGGTCTTGGGCAGCCTTCAACAATACAAGTTATATTCTAACATGGGGAAGTACTCATTCAACATGTGGAGAATTCAATATTTGTGATACATCATGGATGAACATGGTGCGCATGTGGATCCAACCAAGATCCAAGTCATTTTCAATTGGCCAGTCCCAATGACTACGACAGATCTGCGTATTTTCTTGGGACTTTCCAACTTCTGTTGAGATTTTCCCATATAATTTGTCCCCTAATCCAAGTGGCCAAGGGTTGAGCCAAAGACAAGTTTGTTTGGGCTTAGTCACAACATAAAGCATTCGAGTATTTGAAACATCGCTTTTGTTTGGCACCCATACTCACTCTACCAGGCCTGCAACAACCCTTTTGGATTGAGACATATAATTTATACTATGTTATCAATGCAGTCCTCACTCAACATGCACATTCAAATGCTTATCACAGTGAGACAATCTCTGATATGGTTCACAGGTAACCCACCTATGACAAGGAGATGTTCTCCATTTTGTAGTCCTACCACCAATGGAATATTTACATATGGGAAAGGATATAATCATCCACATTGATCACAAGCCCTTACATTTCATGCAGAAAAGGGAAATTTGCAAAATGAATACCATCAAAAGTGGTCTCTGTACTTACAATAGTTCCACCTAAACATCAAGTACATGAAGGGAAACATGAATTGAGTTGCATATTGCCACAACCGACCTCTAGTTATGTCATTGACCATAATGCTCAACTTTTATGGACATAAGACCTTTGAGTGGCCCCAATTATATGACAACAACCTTAACTTCACTACTACATGTCAAACATTGGGCATAAGTAAACTAGTCTCAAACCTTCATCTCTAAGATGAAATTATTCCATTTGGGCCACTTTTTTGTTCCTTCAACCAAGCATGAGACGTTGATTTGGGAGGCACATTATAGTCAAGTGAGAGGGCACTTCGACATGGAGAATACATTAGTAGTACTTCTACTAGCCAAAGCTATGACAACATTCTAGTAGGTATATTTGATCATGCACTACCTGTTTCGTCCTCAAACTTGCCATCAAGAAGTGGGATACAGATCCAATAGTTCATCTATGTGGACTGCATGTTAGGCATGTCGTAAACCAAGCATGGAAACAATTGTGTATTTGTGGTTTTTGATAAGTTATCTAATATGGCCATTTTGACACCCTATAAGAACAATATCACAACAAAGCCCACTTCTAAGCTCTTCTTTGAGTGTGTTTTGGTTCATTTTGAGCTTCCATAGACCATTATTTTAAATAGGGGCAACAAGATCATGAGTGATTTATGGTCCATCCTATGGTCAATGATGGACACCAACCTAATGAAATTGATAGCCTAAACCCCCAAATAAATGGACAAACAAAGGTAGTCAACATGATGATTGTGCATATCTTGAGAATGTACAACTCCAAATATCCATAGACATGGGATGAGAGCCTTCCCTAAGTTAAACATAGCCACAACATAGCCCTTCATAATTGTATTAGCCACAACACTTTTCAAGTGTGCTTGAGGTTCTATACATTAGTCCTAACTGATGTGGCTTTTCCCATTGCATATACATATGAATAATAATATAATGCTTATATTAAGGCTGATAGAGTAACCAAATTTCTTAAATGAATCCTGCACATCCAACAAAAATTTCATGATGTTTTCTAGAAATCCAATGTCAAGTATAAAAAATTGCATAATCAACATCAAGTTCCACATGAGTCTCAAGTGGTAGATAAGGTATGGTTTAATTTGTAGAAGGAGCATGTCACTAGACTCCATTAGAAGCTCCACCCACTCTGATATGGTCCTTACACCATCACCAAGGCTATAGGTGAGAATGATTATGAATTTAGTATTCCCCCTAAGTTCCCTGGCTTTCACCTTATATTTAATGTGGAGCTTATTTGACCATATTTTCCACCTCTCTTGGACAACTTAGAGGTGATCAAGCACTTGGACCCTATAGAAATCAATATTGACTACATCGAGTAGGGTATAGTCGACCAAATCATGGACACCAAGATAAATGGCCCCTGCTAGTAGAACATCCAAGTGTATCAATTCATCAAAGTAGGGAAACTCCTTCACAAGGGAGAGTGGATTAACATGAGTCAAATTTAATAGAAGTCTCCACATCTGGTGGAGGAACTTGATGCAATTGGGACCATTGATTCCTAAGTAGGAACAAGTAATCTAAGTGGATATTGGTG
This sequence comes from Picea engelmannii, assembly GCA_009831015.1. NCBI lineage: Eukaryota > Viridiplantae > Streptophyta > Pinopsida > Pinales > Pinaceae > Picea > Picea engelmannii. Next base: position 300,917 of record ML789087.1, on the reverse strand, counting down.
ACCATCCACTTGTTCAACTGATTCAAATTTTGATTACATATCTTGGTAGTTCTAATATAATTTTTTAGGTCCCAAGCTTCTGATGTTTTTCTTGGGAATTTCACTTTGGATTTTGGAAATCAGTGTAGACCTTGAAATATATGACTATGCAACCTACAAAACACATAGAGAATGGATTAACCTTTACAATGGTCCAAGAAACACCCTAAACAAAGTTTGTATGCAAAAGTTATGCCCACAGAAAGTTGATATATCAACTAGCCTCCTTGGGGTCCACATTCCTTTTGCCAAATCATCCCCCAAGGTTAGGATTTTTTCCTCTTGAGGATTCATACTTATGTTAAAAAATAGTTCTGGGCTCTTATAATATCTTCTAGCGAATGAGCATAGCTGACACATCTATCTTCAGAGATAAGTTATCACCATTCTATCTAGTTTGTATTGCTTTCCATTTTAACATAGTTACCAACTTGATGAAAACCCTATTGGATTATTGGGGGCGGTGAATTAGTATGAGCAAAATTATTCTTTAACCACAATATAAAATCTTCAATAATTTATCATCATCATTCAATATATCATCAATACCATAATTCGGTGCAACAAATAAACACAGTACACCATAAGTTTACGTGGAAACCCAATGTGGGAGAAAACCACAAAATTAGTTTCTTATTTATCAAATAGTACATTAATAGGAAGTACCAACTTGTTATTTCTCCATCTAGAACTAGAAGGAGGATCCAACCCCCTATTTACAGGCTTCAACCTGAAGGAAGCTCCAACTCCCTAATTTACCGACTCCAACCGAAAGGAGGCTACAATGCCCTTTCCTTGCCCCATCCAACCACATTGAAATATAAATGTATACCATTATATCACTACCTATGTCATTGTAATTGATAATGTGTTGTTGTTATTGCTTCTACTAATTTCAATATCTCATCAAGGCTGCAACCACACACACCTCATACCAAGATCCACAAGATAATTCTCCAAATCAAATGCTTATGAATCACTAAGACATATATGTTCCTTATTTCTTCAAAATACACACCCTAACATACACAAGAAGACATACCTTCAACATGTAGTTGACCTGAGTTTTAGATATATGATCTTCAACAATTTTTCCTCATGGGGTTGTGACCCTTACATTGTCTTCTCACGGATGTTCGCGCTTTTCTTCACTGCGGCCCACGAATGTCTGTGCTTTTCCTCCTAAAAATAGTGAATTTACGCAAAGGACATGGATATCTAACTCTTTCTCTGTACGCTCGACTCCTACAAACTTCTTCATTATCTGGAATTCGTTGACCTCCTCTCACCGCCTTTGATCTGCCAATCTATATGCACATAAGTGATATTCAATTGACTCTTCTTTGTGTTTTAATAAAGATCTCAGGATGACATGCAACTAACATGCAACTTGTTAACTTTTGTTTACAATTACTTTAACATGCAACTGGCATGCAACTTGTTATCTTTTGTTTACAACTACTTTAATTTGACATGCAACTTGTTAACTTCTATTTACAGTTACTTTAACATGCAACTGACATGCAGGTTGTTAGCTTTTGTTTACAACTACTTTACTTGGAAATGAAACTTGTTAACTTCTATTGATAGCTACTTTACTTTGACATGCAACTTGTTAACTTTTGTTTACAGCTAATTTACTTTGACATGCAAACTATTAACTTATGTTTACAGTTACTTTAACATGCAGGTTTTTATCTTATGTTTACAGCTACTTTACTTTGACATGCAACTTGTTAACTTCTTGTTCAAGGGTTGACATCAATGACAACCAATATTTCAACAATTCATTGACAACCAATATTTTAACAATTAATCTTTCAACAATATCCCCCTTTGGCATTGATGGAAACACTTAGACACAACACTTTGAAAACACTCAAGCTCAAACTCACTCATCTCATGATGACATGCAACTTCTCTTTGTTTCCATGCCTCTATTTTTCTCTCCACCTTTGACATCAATGGAAAGGGGTGACTTCTCGTTGGGGTTTCTCCCCCTATCTATAAACCTCTAATCTCTACAAATGTTTATCTTCATAGTGCTTCCTCGCGTACATCTCTGGAAAAAAAAAACATTCAAAAATCATTCAAGTCTTTCATGATTATTGTTGCTCCCCCCTTGTCTTACTATGCCAACTATCATGTAGATCATTGTGGAGCTGAAACTACTCTATGTTTTTTTTGAAGATACTCAAAAGTCTCCCTCGAAAGAGATTTGGTCAAGATATCTGTAATATGTTATTTTGTCCCAATGTACTCTACCTTGATGTGCTTCTCTGTAACATGTTCTCGTAGAAAGTGAAACTTGATCAGAATGTGTTTCATCTTGGAATGCATCACTGGATTCTTAGAGATACTATGGCACTGGTATTATCACAGAATATTGGAATAAGCTCATCATATTCCACCTGTATGTCCTGCAAAGTTTTATTCATCTGGAGAACCTGTGTACAACATGTTGTTGCTACAATATAATATGCTTCTGTTGTGGACAACATTATTGAAGATTGTTTCTTGCTCAACTAGGATACCAGAAAATCACCCAAGCAAAAGGTTGTTGAGTGAAATATATGTTATCTATTTCGACATTAAATTGTCAACCCGGGGCTCATAAGCTTCGAGGTGCTAGCACTGTATGTGCAGGTCTAGAGATCTAATCTAGCAGTCTAATCTAGTGCCAGAAATATGATATTAAACAAACTAGAACAATTCATCACCTAGGGAAGAAATACGACATGGAGTGACCATTTCTCACGAATTAGGTCATTACTCTATCCATTGATGATTTAAAGCTATTGGCAAATTTAAAATGCAAGAAAACTAGTGCAAGAATTTATTATGCAAAAGATGGAACTAGGCATGAAATATTACTATTCTAATTACTCTTTTTACTTGGAAATCTAAATCCATGATTCATTTACTTAATTCAAATTAGAACATTGATTTCCACAAAAAATGTAAAGTAGAAACAAAAAAAATCTACTGAAAAATTTTCCATTGAAGAAATATGAAATATGTGTTCTTGTAATTAATTAAACCTATGAACTATTCCCAAAATCAGAAATTACACTAATGTACTGAAACAAGAAATACTGCAATCAAATTATGCTATTGTTCTTAATCAGAAATACTTATGCTATTGTACTTTAAACCAGAAATAATTCAATCAAAAATATAATGACTATACAGTCCTACAAGGGGTTAGTTTAATCTACTTTAACTGGTCATGCACAGCTTCTTGATAAACATACACGGTTCTTAGTGATCCATTTACAAAGAGGATTTGTATTTACAACATGGTGTAAGTAATTCAAGCGAATAATTACAGTGATATTATAATTAGAAAAAGTGATTAATACAGCTGAAATACACAAAGGAGATGACTATAAAAAGAGATTAGAATAGTAAAGAGAAATTAGAAAAAATATAAGGAAATGAAATATACAGAATACTTATGGGGAAATGACTATAAAGAGAAATTAGAACAACTCATGCAAAAGAGAGGTTAGAAATCTAAATAGACAAAGGAACAAGACACACAAACTACTAGTGGGCCCCCCAAGTAGTTGTGCTACTCTAGCTCACGAATTGATCACAACTTAATCTTGATTTATAAGTTTGCATTAAAATGAATAATAGAACCAAGTTTACACAGAGTTCATGAATTGTTTTCCTAGGTCCCTCCCATCATGCTAGCGAGCTCACATATATATAGAGTCTGAGAGGTCGACCACTGAAAGGGTTGACTCTCTCTCAAAACCAGAAAATCGTTAATTGTTCTATTAATAGGCAACAAGCCTTAAAATCGTAGCTCGAATATAGGATATAGATTTAACTGTCTAAATCGAAATACAATAGGAGCCATAGCAAGAGGGTGATAATGGTTTAAAAAACCATGTTCTATTTTTACCCGAAAACGCCCACAAGTATGCTAATGTCCAAATATGTTGTGCTTCGAGTTCCATAATAAGGGCCCGATGGAAGTCTGGATCTGTCTGTTGAACATTCGAGATGTCATATTAAGGGTCGAATGAAGGTCTGGATATGTCTGATATAAATTCGGGCTATTAGATGAAGGGTCGGATTCACCTTCTTTAATACAACTCAACAACCTCATTAAAACACAAATTGATTTGATCCCCAAATCCCTGAGTTGTTACAAAAAATTCCCTAAATTTATAAAACCAACCACCACAAAATTTGGGTTTTTCACCCCTTCAGAGAACCATGAACTGCTCTCAATCCATCTATAATTTCAGGAAACAACCCGCGTGTGACCTATTTAGGCATATTATGCACAAAAACCATGTACCGGATTTTTCTGATTCAGCTTCATTTTCCCACAAAATGAGCTTGAAGTTCATTGCCTGGAAAAGGGCATGACAGAAAGTTTGAACTGTAATTTGTTCTCTTAATTAAATGTGCTTAAACAATATCTCTTAATTGTTACTATCAGATGTGGCACTTTCACCGCCTTTACTTTCAAACCGGAACTAGTGTCAGAATGAGTGTTGGAATCTCAAGCCATTTGATCTTGATCCAATGTATGGAAACAACTATCTCCCATAATATCAAGAATTAGTTTATCATTAATAAAACCATATAAAATACACTAAGAATAAAAAATTAAACACAAATTCACATCATTTACTTTTATTTCTTTTAATCAAAGGATTTAAATAAAATACCAACATTTTAAAGTAAATGTGATGGTTTATGGTTAAATGTGATGACATAATAGTGAAATAAGGTGGAAGAAATGAGGTATTTTAGGAGCCCATCAAAGGATGCTCCACGTGTACTTATTCTATCATAAACACTTCCTTCCCAATCTACATTTATGTATGCAACTAGAGATAGATCCACGGGGGCTTCACCTTGTTGATCAATATCTTATCACATTCATACATAAAGGGGTTTTTTTAATTGTGAAAAATAGAGTCAATATATTGTAGGTATTGGGGGGGGTGTGGGTATCAGGAGGTTTATAGGTATTGGGGGATATAAAAAGGGGTATCTAGTAAAAATAAGGATTTCTTTTATTGGAAATATGTATTGGGAGGGGGGTTCAACAAAAGGATGTTTGGACGTACTTATCAATACCTAGTTAAAATAGGGGTATTTTTTAATATCCCACGTACGCAGGTGCTATGTTACAAGTTTACTGAGCGAAGACCTCGTGGATAGATCATTCCCTTTTGGATACCATAATCCATAGTCTTATGTTGCTTTGAGATATCTAAATATTCTCTTTACTACCATAACATATGTTTCCTTGGGTGTTGCTTGAAATCTTACAACCTGTCCAACTATTGGCATCACATCCGGTCTTGATGCAAGTAATGACATTTTGAAATCATTTTGCATGTCTTTAGAAAATTTATAACTCATCCTATCATCATCACTTCCAAAAATAATGTCATCAACTTAAACTTCAATTATCAATATACTATCGTGATTTACCTTTATGTAGAGATTGTTGTCTACGTTGCATTTCTTGAACCCTTGCTATCGTAGATACCTGCCCAATTTTGAATACCATGCTCTATGGGATTATTTGAGTCCATACAATTCTTTCTTCAATCTGCAAGATGTCATGTAGATCAATGTAGGACTACCTATATATGTTTCCTTTCCTCTCTTCCAGTGTTGCTTATTGTCCATTGGTGTTTCCTCGTGTAATTCACTGACATATATAAAAATAAATCATTACTTGATTTCTTCAATCACTTTTCATGTTCACTTGACCATGTTTTTCAATGATTTCCTTCTAACGATATAAATTATGTTGACGATTCCGATTGTTAATCCATTGTTATGCATCTCACGAATCCATCTATGTCCATAACTCTGATACTCAACTGTCCAATATGTTGACCCATTTGTCACTATACTATTATGAAATATTCTCTATTGCAACTGATCATCACACATTCTTGTTTCTCAATCTGAATTTGTAATGCATCCTCAAAACTGTAATGAATATATCCCTTCCTGGAAAGTGTGTCAGTGATATTCCTTTGATATCTACATGGGAATATTGCTTCCTAATCTGTAAATCGAACTCTTCATGTCTAAGACAATATGTACTGAAAATATCTCGGCCTGAATGCATGTGTGGAATGAACCTCTACAAAATCATGAACTTTTGCTTGTGTAACTGCTAGATGATACCTGCATAGGAATGTGGTCTAAAAGTTGCTTCTCAAACAATCAAATTGTTTATCTTTACTTATGTCATCAAACCACTCTGAAAACTAAATTTCCAAAATATGTGAACACTTCAAACTGCTCAAAGGATAGTTATCTGGTCTATAGAGCTACTGCATAGACTCCCATTGTTCAAAATTCATATTTACTAGGAGTCTCCAAGTCAGATGGCTCAGAACAATGGAGGAATCCCCCCTAACGTTGAGTAATCTTCCTCATCATCTGTAGATTCATCATCTTTCTAACTTCCGAAATTTTCTTCTCTTTCTATAGTTTCATCCTGATCTTGCACTACTGGAAGCCTTGTGCATACGATCTTTGGAACATGTTCTTCATTCATATGATCTTCTTGGTTAACGTTTCTTCTCCAAACTTTCTTGTATCTAGCAATAGTGTTTTCCTCCATAGGAGGCTCTATCAAGATTCTGCAATTTCGAGCTATATGACCATAATTGTGTCATTTGTAGCATTCAATATTAGAAAGAGCCACATAACCATCTCTTTCTTTCTTCAAAGTTAGAAACTTGTTCTTGTCACATGTCATATTCTTTAAACAACCACTTTCAACATACCAAACATTTTTTATGTGTCAAGCTTGTAGAGAAAGCGAGCATTGATTATGTTTTATTTTCCAAATCACTTGTGATTCTGATATATGATTGTTAATGTTCTACTTTGGTTCCCTAGGTGGAATAGTCAATCTACAATTCTTCATTATGTGCCCAAAAACTTTTCATTTGTAGCACTCTACTTCATTGCTCAATGAGCCAAAAAAAAGTTGGTTTCTACTATATGCTTCATAATATCTTCTGGGATAACTATTATTTAAGTACCCTGCATAGTTGTTTCTGTTCTTGGCATAGGCTCTATAGTTTACAACTTTGTGTCCAAAATAAACACAATTAAACAATGACCATAAAATAATCTTTGATACCTGGTAGTAGATGATTTTCTATGCGATGCACTCCTTCTGAATTCCTCTTCTTGAGTCTTGTTTGTTTCTGGAATGTTATTCTCTGGGGGTTTGCATTCTTCCTTCTTGATAGAATATCTGACAATATATGCATAGCTTCTTTGTTCTACTTCTCGTTCTCTTGTCTTGGAGCTCGATCCTTTCTCATTTTGTAATTGATTGTGTCCTAGTTTGGATCTGTCATTTGATGGTCTTTGAATAGTAATGATTTGATCCAATATTCGGGTGCTCTTATGTTGCATATCTTTCTTCTAGAGATCTTTTCTTAAAGAGACTATTTCTACTTCCAAGATTCCAATCGTTTTATTGTTTTATTCTAACTGAATTCTAAGTACTTCCTCAATTCTTTTATCTTCTTCTATTTAAATTTTTAGACTTGTGATCATCTGCTTGATTTCTTCAGAGTTGGAATTTTGAGATCCCTCTTTCATTTTAAACTTTGTCTTAAGTGACTTGTTTTTCTTTCTTTCTTTTCTAAGTTATTCTAATGCATTGATTATCTCTGCTCTGAGATCGACTTCACCTTCTTCTTTGGAATCATCTTCTATTTCCATGAAGAGTACTCTTTATGAATCATTGTCAGTATCATTATCATCCTTGTCTAATGAGGAATTGTCCTCCTTTCAGTAAAAACTTTTCTTGAAGAATTTCCTTTTGTTTCTTCTCTTGTTTTCCTTTTGATATTTCTTTTCCCTTTTAAAAGCTTATTCTTCATCACTATCTTTATTCTTATGAGTACATTTAGAATAAAAATGACCAATACCACCACAATTAAAACATTTCAATGGAAGCATACCTTTGTACTTGTTGATTCCTTTCTTTAATTTTCTTATGAAGTTAGTCATCTCTTCATCTTCGTCTAAATCATCACTACAACTGCAACCTGGTTCTGAATTTTTCTTTTTCTTTTTCTTTGTCTTCTTGGATTCCTTGAAAGTTTCTTCCTTCGTGACTGGGTTCCCCTATTTTGTTCTTATTTCATAGGTTGTAAATATTCCATGTAGCTCATCCATGTTCAATGTACTGAGATCTACTCTTTCTTCTAGGGATGATATTTTAGGATCAAATCTCATAGGAAGAGACCTCACCACCTTTTGAACAACCATTGATTCATCAACTTCTATTCCCAGTCCCTTAATAGTGTTAACTATTCCATCCACTCGCAGAAGGTAGGTTGCAATGTCTTCATCTTCCTTCATCTTCAATTGTTCAAACTTATCTTTGAAGATTTGAAGCTTAGCTCCCCTAACTTTGGCATCTCCTTCATAAATATTTTGAAGTTTTTCTCAAATATCCTTTGGACTATCACAATGCATAACCTTGACAAATATTGAATCAACTAGATTTTTGAGAATGGTACCTTTAGCCTTTTATTTGTTCTCGTTGAGGTTATTTCCATCTCTGTTGGTTGGGGGAGTGGTTGGTGCTTTATACCCATCTACTATTGATTTCCAAACATCAAATCCATGTTCTTGTAAAATAAATTCATCATTTTATTCCAGAAGGTATAGTTCTTACCGTCAAACACTGATGCTCCAATCTTAGCGTATTCCATGATCTCCTTCCATTGGTTAGACTGCATCTTAAAGGACCTACTCTGATACCAAGTGTTGGAATATTGAGAAGGGAGGTGAATCAATATGAGCACAACTATACTTTGACCACAATATAAAATCTTCAATAATTTATCATCATCATTTAATATATCATCAATGTCATAATTTAGTGCAACACATAAACATAGTACACTAGAATTTTACGTGGAAACCCAATACGGGAGAAAACCACATAATGTTTTTCTTATTTATCAAAGAGTGCATTCATTGGAAGTGCCAACTTCCCATTTTTTCATCTAAAACTAGAAGGAGGATCTAACCCCATATTTACAGGCTTCAACCTGAAGGAAGTTCCAACTCCTTAATTTACCAGCTCCAACCGGAAGGAGGCTACAAACCCCTTTCCTTGCCACATCCAACGTCCCTAAAATATAAATGTAGACCAATCTGTCACTACCTCTGTCGTTGTAACTGATAACCTATTGTTGTTTTTGTTTCTGATACTTCTGTTGTTGCTACTGATTTTGATATCTCATCAAGACTTCAACCACACATACCTAATACCAAGATCCACAAGAGAATTCTCCAAATAAAATTCTTATGAATCACTAAGACATATATGTTCCTGATTTCTTCAAAATACACACCCTAACATACATAAGAAGACATACCTTCAACCTATAGCTGACCTAAGTTTTAGATCTTTGATACTCAATATTTTTTTCTCATAGGTCCACGACCCTTACACTGTCTTCTCATGGATGTCATGCTTTTCCTCCTAAAACACGTGGATTTACGCAAATGACATGGATCTCTAATTCTTTCTCTATATGCTCATCTCCTGCAAACTTCTTCCTTCAATGGACTTCGTTAACATCCTCTCACGACCTATTATCTCCCAATCTATATTCACATAAGTGATATTCAATTGACTCTTCTTTGTGTTTTAATGAGGATCTCGTGATGACATGCAACTAACATACAACTTGCTAACTTATGTTTACAGTTACTTTAACATGCAACTTGTTATCCTATGTTTACAACTACTTTACTTTGACATGCAACTTGTTAACTTTTGTTTACAGCTACTTTAACATGCAACTGACATGCAGGTTGTTATCTTCTGCTTACAACTACTTTACTTTGACATGCAACTTGTTAACTTTTGTTTACAGCTACTTTACTTTGACATGCAATTTGTTAACTTTTGTTTATAGTTACTTTAACATCCAACTGACATGCAAGTTGTTATCTTATGTTTACAACTACTTTATTTTGACATGCAACTTGTTAACTTATTGTTCAAGGGTTGACATCAATGACAACCAATCTTTCAACAATTAATCTTTCAAGAAACCCTCCAAAGTTATCATTTTTTTAGAGGTCGCATTCAATGGCTACTTTTATCCTCATTTCAAAAAATGATGCTATCGGTAGCACTTTTTTCATTTCGGGGTTAAATTTACAAAAATTAGAAACCATGGTGTATAAAGTTGTAAACAAAAACCTTAAAATCAACCCTCTAATTGAAAAGTGGTGATTCTAATATCACCCATTTTTCCGAGGTTAAAATTACAACTTGCTCGAAAACATGGTATTGACAATTGATACCATTCCGAACAAAAATATTAAAATTGACCCCTGAAACAAAAAGTGATGCTAGTAGTAGTACTCCATTTTTTCAAGATTCATATTACAATTTCTTTGAAATTGTGGTCTCTATAATCAGTATCGTTGTGAACTAAAACCTCAAAGTCCACCTATGAATCAAAATGTGGTGTTACAAGTAGCACATTTTTGTTTTTCGAGTTCAAAATTAAAATTGTAATATTTTTGAAACTATAACCTAAAAATTTGACATTGTTACAAATAAAATCATAAAAAAATGATATATATCTATATATGTGAAAATCCATTTTTAATATACAAAACGATGTCAAAACACACACA
>ML789087.1:254577-283212 GCA_009831015.1 Picea engelmannii | reverse complement strand
AGTGGAGTCTTTGCAGAAGAGATTGCATCAGACTTTAAGTTTGTTGGAGAGGAAGGTAACGGGATCAATCACATCGAATGAGGTGGTGGGTGACAAAATGATAAAAGAATTTGTATGTTTTATTGAATCGACTCAATCACATTAAGTTTTGAAAGTATCACTTTTGATATTTGTTTGCATAAAAAGTTAATATATGGACACATTTCAAAAGGATCATTTTTTTTTTAGTTTTGAATGGCATATAAAGGAAGTGCATAAAGCATATTCCAAAGGTTTTGGAGGTGTTGGAATTGGCTTCCAGGAGTTCGTTGAGGTGCAAATTGAATCACAAAAGTGCCAAAGGTATTGTTGAGGTCTCAAGTGTGAACGTAGAGAATCTAAAGGGATCGTAAGGGTGCCAAAACGATCAGATCCCATTAAAAAACACAATAATTCTCCATTCTAAGTTTGAATCTCACTGAGGGTACTAAATGAGCACATGATTTCGGGGCTATCGAAAATGATTTGGACCCACACCGCTTTTGTGCCCGAAACTCGCCACCTTCCACCACGTAGCTCTCTCACAATGTCGTGGTTTATATTTTGGCCCGCTCAAGGATTTTAATGCTCAATCATGTTGCGGCCCCGAAATGAAGCATGGTCGTTGATCTGAGCGGTCCTGGGATCTCTGTCGTTGAAAAATATACCCACCCGCTGCTTGTACTTCAAACCCGAAATGGACTGCTTTTGAATGTTGTACTTGGACGTTACCTGTGCAACAAAATACTTGGTCATCCTGTGACCTTGACAACTTTATGTGATAACATTTGGCTCCACAAGGGATGGCATGCTCCCTGTGAGCTACCAAGAACAAGCAGTTCTAGTGCCTTAGTTGTTGGGTTGTGGAGTCGAGCTCAAATATATTTTGTTGAAGACAACAGGCTGACATGTACACTACTCAACTTAAGAAGAAAACAAACACACTTGCTCTAGAAGGAGCTTATTTATGTACAATCCTAAACTAACTGATTTTTACAATGCGCCAGGTGAAAACAAACTTCCACCAGAGCCATTCAAGTAAATTCCTAACTGAAAACTTATTTACTCTGTCACTGATCAGCAAGGGACAATAAAACTGTGACAGAAAATTAATTACATTCTTCATATTACCTCCCAATTATGAAGGAAAGATAAAGCTTGAAGGGTTCAATACATTGAGGAAATGCAACTCCATGTACTCCCCTATAGGGTCATAAAATAGGTGATAAAACTTATCGTGTTAGTAACAGAAATCCTTCTCTACTTTACAGTTGCTCACATATGGTTGAATGTATGTGGCAAGCACGAGTGAGTGAATGGATGATATGGGTTGTTGATCCACTTATCTTTTATCTTCTCTAATAACATATGCTAGTTGATGGAAAGAAATATCCTCATGTATATCCATGAATGACTCTTTCTCTTTATTGTGTTGCTCTTGGTAAAATATTTCATTTTCATTAGAAGGCTGGATGCTAATGCTTTATGCTTATAAGACAAAAAAAACATCAGCATCTTCATCATTATCTCCATAATGATCAAATAAAGGAGGAGTCTTGAATGACATACCAAGAGGTATCTTCTACCCAATATGAGAAAATTGTTCTTCATTATTAAACACAAACTGCCTTTCAAGATTCAATCCAGGAAGAAATATCTTATCATCACCATATGAGTCAAAAATAGGCTGCTCATATCTAGTTTTTTAGAGACAGGGCTACAAAGAGTATCAGCTTCCATAATTTCTGCACTTTCCATTGAGACAGAAAACCAAGTTTTCATCTAATGTGGATGAATAGGGAAGAGAAAGAGTTGATTCCTCATCCAAGGCATCTTCTTCATTATCACATCCTTCACAAGAATAAATTATATCCTGAACTCAGTCTTTATACTCCTCACAACATCTATGACAAATTAACTCAGAGGAATAAAAATTTTGACAATGAATATTGAAAGCTGCATGAAACTCTTCGAGTGAAGAAACGCTAGAAAGCTCAAGATAGTGATACCAAATATGAGCATCTCCTTGAAGCGAGTACATAAACAGCTGCATACGTATATATTCATGTTGGATGTCAAGTTGCTTCATCAAAGCATGAAATTCTACAACATGTTCAATAGGGTTGTCATTCTCACCTTCATAAAATCTTGGCAGCAGATCTTTCCATTCATCAATTTGAGGCACAGGATGTGGATACCCAACTATGGCTGATAAATTGAGTGGCCTCCATAGCCATTTAATTTGTCTCAAACCAGTGGAGTCGCCATGGTGAAAGATGAGTAGTCAAAACAATGTGTCCAGCTTCAATTGACAATCTAAAACTGGATCTCTTCGTTGTCGTTCTCCCAGGGAAGATATATTCACTTTCGTCCCCGACAATGCCTCCATTAATGTTAAAACTGAGAGTCACCCTCAGAATGCATTGTAAAAATTGGTTAGTTTAGGATTGTACATAAAAAATCTCTTTCTGGAGCATGTGTGTTTGTTTTATTTTTAAGTTGAGTAGTGTACATGTCAATTTGTTGTCTTCAGCAAAATATATTTGAGCTCGACTCCACAACCCAACAGCTAAGGCACTGGAACTTCTTGTTCTTGGAAGCTCACAGGGAGCATGCCATCCCCTATGAAGACAAATGTTATCACGTAAATTTGTCAAGGTCACAGGACGACCAAGTATTTTGTTGCACATGTAACATCCAAGCGCAACATTCAAAAGAAGTCCATTTCGAGATTAAAGTACAAGCAGCGGGCGGGTCTATTTTTCAACGGAGGAGATCCTAGGACTGCTCAGATCAACGACCATGCTTCATTTTATGGCCGTAACCTGCTCGGGCATTAAAATCCTTGAGCGAGTCGGAATATAAACCATTGTATTGCGGGAGAGCTACGTGGCAGAAGGTGGTGAGTTTTAGGACCAAAAGCGATGTGGGTCCAAACCGTTTTAAGGTTAATGTTGAAACAGATCATAGCAGCATTATAATCAAACCTCCATTACAATCCAACTACAACATCTCATCTGGATCATCCATGCATAAGTGTTTCAGTTGTATTGTAATGGAGGTTTGACTATAATGTTACTATGATTTATTTCAGTATTTTCTTTCATTGTCATGTTTCCCATTGTGTTGAAACACTCGTGCATGGATGATCCAGACGAGGTGTTGTGGTTGTATTGTACTGGAGGTTTGATTATAATTTTGTTGTGATATGTTTTAGTATCTTAAAATTAAGTTCAAGAGTTCTCTTGTACCTGAGTTCTTCTGCACCAAGTTGCTTGAAGGCCGGATGCTTATGGCAGACTTGTCCATTCTCCTCTCTAAGTCTTCCTTCTTCTCACCTTTAACCTTAAACCATTGATTGTATTGTAATGGAGGTTTGATTATAAAGTTGTTATGATCTGTTTTAGTATTTTCTTTCATTGTCTTGTTTCCTCTTGTGTTGAAACACTCATGCATGGATGATCCAGACGAGGTGTTGTGGTTGTATTGTAATGGAGGTTTGATTATAATGTTGCTATGATATGTTTCAGTATTTTATTTCATTGTCATGTTTCCTCTTGTGCTGAAACACTCGTGAATGGATTATCCAAACGAAATGTTGTAGTTGTATTGTAATGGAGGTTTGATTATAATGTTGATATGATATGTTTCAGTATTTTCTTTCATTTTCATGTTTCCTCTTGTGCTGAAACACTCATGCATGGATGATCCAGATGAGATGTTGTAGTTGTATTCTAATGGAGGTTTGATTATAATGTTGCTATGATCTGTTTCCATATTTTCTTTCGTTGTCATGTTTCCTCTTGTGCTGAAACACTCGTGCATGGATGAGACAAACGAGGTCTTGTGGTTGTATTGTAATAAAGGTTTGATTATAATTTTGTTGTGATATATTTCAATATCTTAAACTTAAGTTCAAGAGTGCTTGTGTGCCTATGTTCTTCTGCTCCAAGTTACTTGAAGGCCAGATGCTTATGGAATACTTGTCCATTCTCCTCACTAAGTCTTCATCCTTCTTGCATTTAACCTTAAACCATTGACTGAAGTTAATGAGAACCTCATTTTCTTATGCATTTCTAGTAAAGTTTTATGTGCTAAAACATTCTTATCCTAAGCTTTGTCTATTTGACCTCCACTCATAAACCTTTCTCCACAAACCATTTTGATGGGTATTGGATTTATCCTCTAGCAATCTGAGGGTGACTCTCAGTGCTAACACACTTAATGAAATTTTCTTACAATAATGGGTATTAGTCCTCATTAAAAATGAGTTTGCTTGAAGCATTATATGGAAAAAAGTGTAAGACACTAGTAAGTTGGAATAATCCAGCAGACATAGAAGTTGTTGGGATAGATTTGTTGAAGGAAATGGAAGAGTGGATGGAAAAGATCAAGCAGAATTTATAGGTTGCGCAAGACAGGAAGAAAAGAACAGAGTTTTTAGAGATTTCAAAGTGGGTGAACATGTGTTTTTAAAATTGAAAGAGAAAATAAGTTTTCTAAGATTAGGAAGTTGCCCAAAGTTGGCAGCAGGATATTGTGGACCTTTTGAAATATTAGAAAAGATAGGGTCAGTTGCATACATGCTAGAATTTTTTGCATCCATGAGCATGCATAATGTATTTCACGTGTCATTATTAAAGAAATATGTGTATGACCCTAAACACATAATTGATTGAACTCTGGTACAAGTGGAGCACGAAGGGGATTTCTGGGTGGAACTAGTATGCATCATGGACCACAAAGTCAAAATGTTCAAAAAAAATCCATAGGGTTGGTAAAGATTCAATGGACCTACTACAATCTATTGATGGGGCCTAAATCCCCTGACTCAACAGTAGGAACCAAACCCTCCACCGAGGCCCAATTAGACTTTGTAGCGTTTGGAGTGGAATGGTTTTCCAGATCTTGCGATCTAGCCAGATTATCGATGGGCTTTTGTATCTTCTGTTGGAGGCTCTTCCTCAGTTAGGACAATTATTTTATGTATTTCTCTTGGGTGGGGCTACTGTGAGAGATGCAAGCCAATATAAACCAACTTGAAAAACAACAGGAGAGAAGTTTAAACTATTGGGAAGAGGTCAAACTTGGGATAACCCGCTGCTCGAACATGCAGATAGCGATTTTATGCCAAAAGGCCTAGTAATAATACATCAACCAAATGAACATCCAATTATTGTTTGAGAGAACTAATTAACAGAAAGAAAACACATATGTAATGAAGATCACGGTAAGCAAAATAATCCATATACCATAACATTCATCACATAACAGCACAACGATTTATCTTCATCGTTTAAAGCAAAGAACATCAAAACATTGCACCAAATAACTTGAAAACAGAATCAATTTCTCTTACTCATTTACTGCAGCATTCATGGAACAGGAAAGGAAGTATTTCTTCTCCAACTCCAATCACATATATATGATGAAGATAGCTTTTCTTTGGTCTAGAAGGACTTCTCAATTCATACCAGTCGCAAAATAATTATCAACAACCAAAAGAAAGAGTTCTTACAACAACCATCGACCTTTGACTCATTGGTCGATGTCTCTATTTATAATATAAATTTTAACAGTAATTAACGACTAAATACAATTTGAGCTAATCAAAAATTGCCACATGGCGTTATCATCTAATATTCTTTCAATAGTCCACCTGAGATGTTTCTTGAAAAGGGTGGCTTCTTTCATAATCAGACCATCTGATAAAGAGTTCTTCACAGGTGTTGGCCCATGGAAACCTGTGGTGTTCCATTGGATCTGCATATATCCCTATGATGTATGTCGCGTGTGCCCAATACTTTGCGAGAGTGAAGTTCAATTGATGAAACATGGTTCGGGATTTGATCAGATGTCCTACGAACTGTTGCACTTGCCCTGGCTTTGCATCGGTGACCTTTGCACATTCTTCGACCCATAACACATCTTGTTCGGTGCACAGCTTGATTACTTCATTTAGGTCGATCAACATATCATGGGTGTCGAAATCGGGGAGCCTGACATACTTCATCGCTTCGGTGATTCAGTTTCGGTGTTTCTTTCGGTTCTTCGACAGGGTCATAGGACAGACTCTAGTCAGTAACCGGGAAGGTTCTTCCTGCAATTAAAACATAAGTAGTTTAGCAATTAAGCAACCTATGATAAGACATAAACAAACAAAAATATTAACACGTACCTGTGTAGCTTGCTAGTCTCAGTCGTTTTTAATACTTACGCGATCCCAAACGCTGCCTTTGAGTGACCTGTGAAGCTAGCGCTCCTCTTTGGTTTAAATGAATACATCAGCATGCCATAGTGTGGCTAATCAAGTACGATAGACATGAATGTATAAATTATCATAGTAATTACTTGACCTTTGGGGTCGAAAAGGCGTCGAGGACGAGTTATGCGCGTGTGTGCTCCCAAGAGGTTGGATATAGTATAGAGAAAGTTGTTAAATGCCTCCAAAACCCATACCACCAAGCGTGTCAAGCATCATTCATCAATAACAGAGGTTCGTAAGTTCAAAAGGATCGAAAGGATCTCACCGCATGTTTTCCTGCAACCCTGATCGGCAGCGCTTTTATGTTCTGATCACATCCATTGATCAACTATGGCGTGCCGATTTTTCCAAACATCATGTTGCGAGGTGTGGGTATTATGTTGGCACACCTAGTGTCGCTCCTTGATTTCTCTATAAATTCCAGGAGCTTTGTGAGAAATCCTATGTATATGTCGAGCTCATATTCCCTGGAATTTTGGTTCGGTAAGTTCGTCTTGGCGAAGTCCTGTTCAGAAATTCTTTATCATCTGTGGACACCTTGAGTTCCTTATGCTTTTGCAATTATGGGATCCCCTTCAAACATGGGACGAGGTCTATGAGGCAGCCAGAGTGCCAGGTCTCAGCCCTAGCGTGCCTAGGACTCTTTCTTGTTGGCTTCTTGTGTAATTGAGACTCCAATGAGAGGTACAGGTATCTGCTCGGAGGCAATGTCAGTGTCCACGGAGGAGCTTGGGATGGTCGCAGATACATCCGAAAGAGCCATGCTAGAGACTGTGCCTTCTCTGGGCCTAAAACCGTGGAGAAGAGGAAGTCCTAGGAAGAAATCTCGGGAAGGAGAGAAGGACCACCCCAATGTCGAACTAAGTGCACGTCCAACCCTTGAGGAGTCTGTGATGCTTACCAATCGTTCGGAGTTGGTCGAGACCGCTGGAAAAGGAGGCAAGATAAGAAAGGGGAGGGCAGAAGCATCGGGTACTCCCATCGAAAATTTCGCTCAGCAATTAGAGCAGGCTCAACTTGCAATAGTCGAGCTCTACCAAGAGAATAGAGAACTGTGATGTCAATTGGCGGCGAAAAACTAGGGGATATCGTTGTCGCAAGGTCACGCAGGAAGCACCGTTTGGCTGCAAAGACGACTTCAGGAAGCAAAAGACACGATTGTGCAGTTGCGCGAGGCGCAGCGGATGGCAGCGACAGTGGAGCATAAGACATCACAAAGTGCGAAAGACAATCTGAGAGAGGACCAGCGCACAGGAGACATATAGTTGGCGGGTTCTCGCTCTGTTTTCTTGGAAGTGTTGCTTAACACCTCTTTGTCTTTATTCTTTTGTAAAATTTTGTAATCTTACGGTGACTGGGTCGGTTAGCCGAGTCATCAAGGTTGTCTATTTGTATGTAAACCAGGCCTGGTGGAAGTTTTGATTGTGTATATAAAAAGAAAAGAAGGTGTTTGAATGTATCATGCTTCTTTCATATGTGAATCAAACGTGTATTCTTATTCAAGTCTTTTACGTAAATTATTATATTTTTTGGGATCATTGTTATTACGTCGTGAGTCTGTTAATGATTTTCTTGTAAAATATTTGATATCAATTAATACTTCTGTGGAATTATCGACTTTGGTTATTGAAAATATTTAATCATGGAAAGACATTCAGCTAGTGGATAAGAATCATGCTTGGATTCTCACTTTCACCGAGAGTACTCGAGAAAAGACTAGAGGCCACAGCTGCCGATACCGGGCGGCATCGGAGTAATTATCATGTCAGGGAAACAATTAGTTCTCCCTCACCGATACCAAACTTGTTTCGGGAGTTCAGCGGTCAGCAGTGTCACTTTTATCTATGCGCGGTGCTTACAATCGCACTTTTCTGTCAAGCCTGAAAAGATCAGCCTTCGACGAAATCCTTTCTGAGGATGCTCGTAAGAAAGGAACACTACTATCGTCTGACGTCGATGAAGGTCGGCATTCGGCTACTTTGACTTCCCAAAATTATTTTCGCCACCTTAAGATTTCGTCGATGTTGAACTTCTCTAGGGAGTCGGGAAAATTCTGGGTCGTTGTTTCCTTGAGTAGTCGTTGTGTCTCTTAATATGGTTCTTTGTTGTATGTTCAAGAGAAACTTAAGACATGTAACGTATAAGATAAGTGGATTATCAGTTTCAAACCAAGGTGAAAACAATCAAAGGTAGAAAACAAAGTGGTACCCAAAAGGAAATGGTCACAGAACTTTTAGGGTGTGTTGAGCACTCAACAAATGGTGATTCATTGGGCAAACACGAAATATATGTCCCATAAAATAGATATCTTTGATCCTTCTTTTATTCGTGCTAACCATAATTATATAAATATATTATTATTATTATTATTATTATTATTATATATATATATAGAGAGAGAGAGAGAGAGAGAGAGAGATTATTATTATTATTATTATTATTATTGGAAGTATTGCTTTAGGGCTTGACCGTTCACTGGGAGGGTGTCAGGTTCCCCTCTCAGATTTTGCAACCGATAAGTACCTACCCCAATCTTCTCAGCCACCTGAAAAGGCCCAATCCATAAGCTCCAAAACTTGGAATGCTTCCCTTTGGGTTCATTTACCCTATCCCACTTTAGAACTAAGTCTCCGACTTCAAAATTATTTTCTTTATCTTTATGCTTATCGAACCATCTTGTCACTATCTGCTGATGGGATGAAAATTTAGACTTAGACTTTTCCCTCTCTTCCTCCAGCATGAAAAGAGTGTTGATTATTTGTTGCATGGCCGAGGATGTTTCATCGTTAGAATCTTGGGCCAATCTGAGAGATGGAAGATAAAGCCCGTTCAGGAGAATGGCTTCTTGTCCGTAGACCAGGAAGTATGGGGAATTCCCTATGGCTTATTTGGGTGTGACCCTATCAGCCCATAGGGGATTATGGAGTTGGTTATGCCAATTTCTATGGTTATCTGCAACTGTCTTATTTAGTATCCTTACCAGGTTCTTATTGGTTGATTATGCCACACCGTTTCCCTGAGGGTAATAATTTGTAGAGTAATTGATTATGATTCCTTTGTATAAAGAGAACGTTGTCAATAGGGTAGAAGAGAAATAGGTTTCATTATCAAAGACCAGAATAGAAGGGACGCCAAACCTCGTAATTAGTTGTTGTTCTATAAATTGGATGACTATTTTCTCATTTACATGGGTCAGAGGAATGGCCTCATACCATTTTTTGAAATAGTCAGTGGCAGTAAGAATGTACTTGTGCAATCTCGAAGAGTTGGGCGTAATTTCTCCTATGATATCCAACCCCCACAGCTCAAAAGGTCTAGAGACAGTCATAGGCTGAAGTGGGATTGTTTCCCTTCTCTCCTTACCAACACTTATTTGACAAGTCTTACAATTCCTAGCATAAGCATGAGCGTCTTTGAACAAAGTGGGCCAATAATAGTCGACTCTTAGGATTTTATGAGCGGTGGTGTTCCCCGCAAAATGTCCTCTGGCAGGACCTTCATGGAGTTCCTTCAACACTTTATCGGTGTCTTCTCGTTCGAGACATCTCAGCAATACCCCGTCATAGTTGATCCGGAAGAGTACCAAATTTATAAGGCAGTATTGCACGGATTTTAATCTGAGGGCTCTCCTTTCTTTGGGGCTGAGGCTTTCGGGACAAGTCCCATGGTGCAGTAGATAAGATAAATCCTTGTACCAGGAGTCTCATCCTAGGGAAATGTATGTTGCTTCTCCACACCAAAGTGTTATTTCATTCTCCCACCCGGGATCTTCATTTACTTGATCTTGGGCTTCGGCTGCGAGCTTGCACAAACCTTGCCCCTTTACTAGTTTGGCGGGTTTTATATCTAGATCAAATTCTTGGACTACGGCCATCCATTTACCTCTTATTTCTCCCATTTCTTGTTGGGTAAACAAGGATCAGACAACAGGGTGTGGCACAATCACCTTAGTGTGATTCTTGAGGATGTAAGACCTGAAATGTTTTACTGCCTTATAGACCGCGTAGGCCTGCTTGTCTATGGCGAGATAATTGAGCTCAGCTCCTTGAAGGTTGGTACTCATAAATGACACCGGGGCTTCGTTGTTTTCGTCATCCTTCTGAGTCAAAATGGCAGCTAGCGATTAGTCAGAGGTGAAAGTATAAAGGTTAAAGTCTTTATTGAAATCGGGACCTCGCAACATCGGGGCTTGGGATATGGCAGCCTTGATGTTGTTGAAATCATTTTTTTGTTCATCATCCCACTTAAATTTGGCATCTTTGTGAATCATCTTTTGTAAGGGTTTGATAATTTCGGCGAAGTCGGGAGTGAATTTCCTCATGAAGTTGATTTGCCTGAAAAAGGACTGCATGGCCTTCTTGTTGTGGGGTAGTGGAAGTTGAGCTATGGCTTTAATCCTTTCGGGATATATGTGAATCCCCGCTTGAGATATAACATGGCCCAACAATTTACCCTCCTCGACACCGAAGATAGTTTTCTTAGGATTCAGTGATATACCGTATTTCCTGCATCTCTCAAAAATCCGAGTTAAGTGTTGGATGTGTTCTTCTCTATTCTTCAAATACATTATTACATCATCTAAATATACTACCACACACATATTTATAAGTCCCTAAAAATCCACGTCCATGGCCCTTTGGAATGTCACTCCTACGTTAATTAAGCCGAAAGGCATGCGTTTATAAGCGAAGGTTCCCCACTTGGTTTGGAAGGTAGTCTTTAATCGGTCTTCCTCTGAAACCAACACTTTATTGTACCCTGAGAAACCATCCAGCAGAGAGAAAATCGCTGAGCCCAACACGGTCTTTAGGAGTTGCTCCATCGGCGGGATGGGATAATTTTCCTTGTCCGAAGCTCTGTTGAGGTTCCAAAATTCTACGCATAGTCGAATTTCTCCCGATTTGTTTCTCACTGGAATGAGATTTTATACCCAGGCGGAATGCATGACTTGGAAAATTGTCTTCGCATCTAAAATCTTCCTTAACTCCTGATACATGAGAGGTTCCAGGGATGGATGATATTTTCGGAGTTTCTGTTGGAAAGGCTTCATTTCGGGCTTCAACGGGATGGTGTGTTGAATAATGCGGGTGTCATACGTTTTTAAATCTTTATAGGACCAAGAGAAAATATCTTGGTATTGTCTGAATAATTTGAGTTAGGATTTCCTCTCTTCCTTAGATATAGTTTTGTCAAGATTTACACGCTTTAGGTTTTCTGGGGTCCCAATATTTATCATTTCATGGAGGGGACAAGAACTACCAGTCTTTGCGTTTTTGGGTTCTTTAAATTGTTCCTTTAGATCAAATAGATTCTCTAGGTTAGTTATCCCTTTTGGGATTGTGTGAGCCTTTTATTTATCCATATGTTGGCCTGCCTAAGAATCGGTTTCTGTTAGTTGCTCTTGGAATTCTTCATCGTCGATGGCGATATCTTTGAAATTGTCTTGATTGGTTAAGAAACTTATGATTTGTTCATCTCCTTCAAAGACTTTCCAATTAGAGATGTTATTAGGTACCGATGGCTTGTAGAGAAGTTCCATGGTGAATCAGGAGGCTTCATAATCCTCTAAAGGCGATAGTCTAGAAGCGGTTGTGGCTAAGGAGTCGGCAAGAACATTCTTTGCTCTAGGAATTGCAGTGATATTGAATGCCTCAAAGCGCTCTATTAACAGATGGACCTCTTATTGGTAGTTATTAATATGAGGTGAATTCCAATGTATAGTATTCCTTACTTGTCTAACAATGATTTCAGAATCTCCAAAAACTTTCAGTTCCTTGACGCCCAGATATATGGCTTTCTTTAATCCTTGTACTAGAGCTTCATACTCGGTGGTATTGTTGGTGTACTCGAATTATAGTCTACAGGAAAAGAAATGACATTTACCTTTTTTATCGATAAGGATGAACCCTGATCCTGACCCTTCTTGTGATTTGGATCCATCAATATAAAGGGTTCAGATTTGCGAGCAACAGTCGCTCCTTTCTCTCCTATCACCGAGGTTTTGTTCTCCGATCTTTTCTTGCGGTCATCCTAGCACGGGGCTTTTAAAAAAGAGAGAATATTCTATTGGCATCAGGTATTCTTCTTGGAAGACCATTTCAGAGTTTGGAGTAATCGAAACATTGGACAAGAGAGCAAAAAAAATTTCGAAGTGAGAATCACAGGAATAATTTCCCAATATGGGGAAATCGGTAGAGACAGGTTCGTTTTGGGTTTCCAGATCGGTGATCGTATTCTTCAGGAATCTCTCCCTATCAATCCTGATCATGTTCTTATATCCTTTCAACGATAGCCAAAGGTGTGTTGAGTCTGTGCTAAAATATCCGTTTAGTTTTTCGGACCAATCTCGGCTCAATAATAGCCCATATGTCTCAGGGATATCCACCACAATGATGTCAATCACCTGCATGAAATTAGGATGAGTGGCTATCTTGATCATCACATCTTTGAGTTCCCCCATGACCTTGACCTGGGTCCTGTCCAGTTGTATGAGATGCTTATCACTTTTTAGAGGGACAACACCTAATTTATTACAAACGGTCAAGGGCATGACATTAGAAGACGCCCCAGAATCCACCAGACAATTGTGGAGATTCCTATTGAAGACTTCGAACATTAAAAGGAAAGGTGGTATGAAAGGCCTCTCTCTCCTACCTCCTGAGTAGGTGTTTATGGTTGGTTTGCTTGCTAAATCTATAGGGGGTAGATTCTTCCTCTGACTATCGTCGGTGGTCGGGTTTTCTACCAAATTCAGAGCTTGCAACAGAAGGTATTTCTGCTGAGGGATTCTACATATGTCCATAACCGACACATTAGCTTTCAAATACTTCAAATATTCTACTACATTGTAATATAATTTAGGAGAATCCTGAGTATGGACGCTTATAGGCTTTTTACCGGGAGTGAAAGGTATTTTCGGGTCATTGGGAGTTAACTTACTTTGCGAGGCATGGGTGGCATCAGTATCTTTTGGGCTGGGTTGACCCTTAATACGTGTTTTTATTGTCGATACCTCTACGGGTTGTTCCCGAGACTCAAAAGATCATCCGAAGACGTGATCACGTCAAGATCCCATATCAGCATGGTTGTGTCTTGTGGTGGGTCAAGCTCTTCCTGATCAGCAATATTCAAGGCCGAACTGCTGGATGGTTCAGTCAGGGAGACTTCATCCAGAAAATGATTGGCCATTAAATTCATGGCGTGGACCCATTGAGGGCATTCTCTTTCCGAGTGGTTCTCTTGGTGGTAAGTATAGAAAGAATCATATGTAACATTCCCTGGATCAATGTTTAGGTTGGCTGGGGGAGGTTCAATTGCTTTGAAAGGTTGGTTTCTTTTAAAGAAAATCTTATAGGGCCTTTCGCCTTGGTTTCCCTCACCTGCATTTCTTTTCATATCTATAATCTCATTTTATAGTTTCTTGACCATGTATTGCAGGTCTTCTATATCTCCATTACCCTTATCGAGAGTTTATTCAGCCAGTTTCCCTGATGGTCTAGTCAAAAGGAGTCCTCTCCTGGGAGGGGGTTGGCTTTCTTTTCTCACTACAGGGGCCTGGACTACTTTACATCCTTTCATCTGTAACTCTATCGTCTTGGCCTCTTCAAAATTCTCCGCAAGGGTTTTCTTAGCGGCTCTTTTAACGAACATGGAAATAGAGGCCAGAAGCGCGTTGGCATAAACCTCGATTTGCAACTCTTGAGTTGGTTCCGCCGCGGGCTGAAATTTTTTTAGGATAGTCATGAATCTTTGATTGAAATATTTGACCCTCTCTTTTGGGATCATGGTGGCTATGAATAATTCGGCCATCAGGGCTCCCGTGGTAGTTTCTTCAGCAATTTTTTCTAGAAAATCCTTTTGGAACTTAGTCCAGCTAGTTATAGATCCTACTGGCAAATTAAAATACCACGTGGAGACCGAATTCTCAAATGTGTAGGGGAAAAGTCTGCATACTACATCTTCATGTTGAACGTTCATAAGGCTGATCGCGAGTATGAATTTCTTGATATGATCTGCGGGCAATCCTGAGGTTTCGGGATCATACTTGGGGAGCAGCTTATCTGGGTGTCGAGGGAGATTGTGTACTCGTCCAGGGACAGCCACAGCGTCCCCAGCCAACCAAGGTTGGTTGTCTTGAAGTGGAACTTCTCTTTCCTCCTCACGATCATTTTTCCCTTCCATATCTTCAGATTCAGAGTCAGTCTCTTCTTCTTCCGAAAGGTCATCTGGCTCAGAGATGTTGTCGACTAGCGTCTCGGGTATTAGATCAAGAGGTTCTTGGATTTTGGTAATCGCAAAATCTATTAAGTCTTCGACGGAGTGTACGAAAACTTTGTCGAGAGTGCTGACTACTAGCCTGCTTTGTTTTTTTCTTCGAGGGGGGATAGGAGTGAAGGGAAACGCACCAATTTTTCGGGCGTAGGCTCTGGTAATTCTCCTAAACTGATTCACTTCCTTGTGAGGGAGGGCGTAAGGTATTTCAGGGTGAAAATGTTCTCCCTTGGAATGGGGTGAGCTATCCTCTTCGGGAGTACTTAGTAAACATGGGTTGTCTGTAGGATGACTAGCCATGCATGCGGGTCGTTATAAATCTGTAGGTTGTTTGAAATGTTTATATAACTTATATACTCAGGCATCCATTCTTCAGGCCCTCCTTCTAGCACCAGTTCTGTTGATGGAGCCTAAATCCCCTGACTCAACAGCAAGAACCAAACCCGCCACTGAAGCCCAATTAGACTATGCAGCGTTTGGAGTGGAATGGTTCTCCAGATATTGCGATTTGGCCAGATTATCGATGGGCTTTTGTATCTTCTGTTGGAGGCTCTTCCTCAGTTAGGACAATTCTTTTCTATATTTCTCTTGGGTGGGGCTGGTGTGAGAGATGCAAGCCAGTATAAACCAACTTGACAAACAACAGGACAGAAGTTTAAACTATTGGGAAGAGGTCGAACTTGGGATAACCCGCTGCTCGAACATGTAGACGGTGATTTTATGCCAAAAGGCCTAGTAATAATACATCAACCAAATGAACATCCAATTATTGTCTGAGAGAACTAATTAACAAAAAAAAATCACATATGTAATGAAGATCACGGTAAGCAAAATAATTCATATACCATAACATTCATCACATAATAGCACAACGATTTATCTTCATCATTTAAAGCAAAGAACATTATAACATTGCACCAGATAACTTGACAACATAATCAATTGCTCTTACTCATTTACTACAACATTCATGGAACAGGAAAGGTAGTAATTATTCTCCAACTCCAATTACATACATCTGATGAAGATAGCTTGTCTTTGGTCCAGAAGGACTTCTCAATTCATAGCAGTCTCAAAATAATTATCAACAACCAAAAGAAAGAGTTCTTGCAACAACCATCGACCTTTAACTCATTTGTCGATGTCTCTATTTATAATATAAAGTTTAACAGTAATTAACGGCTAAATACAATTTTAGCTAATCAAAAATCACCACGTGGCGTTATCATCTAACAATCTTTCAACAGTCCACCAGAGATGTTTCTTGGAAAGGGTGGCTTCTTTCATAATCAGTCCATCTGATAAAGAGTTCTTCACAGGTGTTGGCCCATGGAAATCTGTGATGTTCCATTGGAGCCGCATATATCCCTCTGATGTCTGTCGCATGTGCCCGATATTTTGCGAGACTGAAGTTCAATTGCTGAAACATGGTTCAGGCTTTGATCGGATGTCCTACGAACTATTTCACTTGCCCTGGCTTTGCATTGGTGACCTTTGCACATTCTTCGGCCCATAACGCATCTTGTTTGGCGCACAGCTTGATTACTTCGTTTAGGTCGATCAACATATCAGGGGTGCCGAAATCGGGGAGCCCGACATACTTCATTGCTTCGGTGACTCAGTTTCAGTGTTTCTTTCGGTTCTTCAAAGGGGTCATAGGACAGATTCTAGTCAGTAATCGGGAAGGTTCTTCCTGCAATTAAAACATAAGTAGTTTAGCGATTAAGCAACCTATGATAAGACATAAACAAACAAAAATATTAACACGTACCTGCGTAGCTTGCTAGTCTCAGTCGTTTTTAATACTTACGCAATCCCAAACGCTTCCTTTGAGTGACCTGTGAATTCGTCGCTCCTCTTTGGTTTAAATGAATACATCAACATGCCATAGTGTGGCTAATCAAGTACGATAGACATGAATGTATAAATTATCATAGTAATTACTTGACCTTTGGGGTCGAAAAAAAGGCGTCGAGGATGAGTTATGCGTGTGTGTGCCTCCAGAACCCATACCAAGAGGTCGGATATTGTACAGAGAAAGTCGTTAAATGCCTCCAGAACCCGTACCACTAAGTGTGCCAAGCATCATTCATCAATAACGGAGGTTTGTAAGTTCAAAAGGATCGAAAGGATCGCACCGCACGTTTTCCTGCAACCCCGATCGACGGCTCTTTTATGTTATGGATCACATCCGTCGATCAGTTGTGGCATGCCGATTTTTCCAAACATCATGTTGCGAGGTGCGGGTATTATGTTGGCACGCCTAGTGTCGCTCCTTGATTTCTCTATAAATTCCAGGAGCTTTGTGAGAAATTCTACGTATATGTCGAGCTCATATTCCCTGAAATTTTGGTTCAGTGAGTTCCTTACGCTTTTGCAATTATGGGATCCCCTTCAAACACGGAACGAGTTCTACGAGGCAGTCGGAGTGCCAGGTCTCAGCCCTAGTGTGCCTGGGACTCTTTCTTGTTGGCTTCTTGTGTAATTGAGACTCCAACGAGAGGTACAGGTATCTGCCCGAAGGCAGTGTCAACATCCACGGAGGAGCTTGGGATGGTTGCAGATACATCCGAAAGAGCCATGTTGGAGACTGTGCCTTCTCTGGGCCCAAAACCGCGGAGAAGAGGAATTCCTAGGAAGAAATATCGGGAAGGAGAGGAGGACCACCCCAAGACCGAACTAAGTGCACGTCCAACCCTTGAGGATTCTATGATGCTTACCAACCATTTGGAGCCGGTTGGGACCACTGGAAAAGGTGGCAGGAGAAGAAAGGGGAGGGCAGAAGCGTCGGGTACTCCCGTCGAAAATTTTTCTCAGTAATTAGAGTAGGCTCAACTTGCAATAGCCAAGCTCTACCAAGAGAATAGAGAACTTCGACGTCATTTGGTGGCAAAAAACCAGGGGATATCGTTGTCTCGAGGTCACGCAGGAAGCACCGTTTGGTTGCAGAGACGACTTCGGGAAGAACAAGACATGATTGTGCAGTTGCGCAAGCCGCAGTGGATGGCAGCGACAGCAAAGCATAAGACATCACAAAGTGAGAAAGATAATCTGAGAGAGGACCAGCGCATAAGAGACATATAGTTGGCGGGTTCTCGCTCTGTGTTCTTGGAAGTGCTGCTTAACACCTCTTTG
Source organism: Picea engelmannii (assembly GCA_009831015.1). NCBI lineage: Eukaryota > Viridiplantae > Streptophyta > Pinopsida > Pinales > Pinaceae > Picea > Picea engelmannii. The sequence goes on along the minus strand of ML789087.1, from coordinate 265,523 downwards.
TCTTTCTTCTTTTGTAAAATTTTGTAATCTTACGGCGACCGGGCCAGTTAATCAAGTCGTCGGGGTTGTCTATTTGTATGTAAACCAGGTCTGGCGTAAGTTTTGATTGTGTATATAAAAATAAAAGAAGGTGTTTGAATGTATCATGCTTCTTTCGGATGTGAATCAAACGTGTATTCTTATTCAAGTCTTTTATGTAAATTATTAGATTTTTTTGGGATCATTGTTATTATGTCGTGAGTCTGTTAATTCTTTTCTTTGTAAAATCTTTGATATCAATTAATACTTACGTGGAATTATCAACTTTGGTTATTGAAAATATTTAATCATGGAAAGACATTCGGCTAGTGGATAAGAATCATACTTTGATTCTCACTTGCACCGAGAGTACTTGAGAAAAGACTAGAGGCCACAGCTGCCAATACCAGGAGGCATCAGAGTAAATATCATGTCAGCGAAACAATTAGTTCACCCTCGTCGATACTGAACTTGTTTCGGGAGTTCGACGGTTGGCAGTGTCACTTTTATCTATGCGCAACGCTTACAATTGCACTTTTTTGCCGAACCTGAAAATATCGGCCTTCGACGAAATCCTTTCCAAGGTTGTTCGTAATAAAGGAACACTACTATCATCCGACACCGACGAAGTTCGGCATTCGGCTACTTTGACTTCCCAAAATGATTTTCGCCAGCTTAAGCATTCGTCAATGCTGAACTTCTCTAGGGAGTCGGGAAAATTATGGGTCGTTGATTCCTTGAGTAGTCGTTGTGTCTCTTAAGATGGTTCTTTGTTGTATGTTCAAGAGAAACTTAAGACATGAAACGTATAAGATAAGCGAATTATCGGGTTCAAACCAAGGTGAAAACAATCAAAGGTAGAAAACAAAGTGGTACCCAAAAGGAAATGGTCACAGAAATTTTAGGGTGTGTTGAGCACTCAACACAATCCTAAATATTCTACATGGGAGCATGAAGCAAACATGTGGGAAATTATGAAATTATGTCATTTGGGGAATTTTTGTGTTCCTTCAAGCAAGCATGAGACGTTGATTTGGGAGGCACATTATAGTCAAGTGGGAGGGAACTTCGACATGAAGAAGACATTACTATTACTTCTAATATCCAAAAATATGACAACATGTCAGTAGGTATATCTGAGCATGCACTACCTATTCCATCCTCAAACTTTCCATCAAGAACCAGGGACAAGCCCTAAGAGTTCATCTATGTGAACTACATGTCAGGCATGCCTTAAACCAAGCATGGAAACAATTGCGTATTTGTGGTTATTGATAAGTTATCTAAGATTACCATTTTTACACCCTATAAGAATAATATCACAACAAATCCCACTTATAAGCTCTTCTTTGAGTATTTTTGGGTTCATTTTGATCTTCCATAGACCATTATTTTAAATAGGGAAAACAAGAACCTAAGTGCTTTATGGTCCATCCTATAGTCAATGATGGACACCAACCTAACCAAATTGATAGCCTTAACCCCCAAATCAATGGAAAAACAAAGGTAATCAACATTATGATTGTGCATATATTGAGAATGTACAAGTCCAAATATCCATAGACATGGGATGAGAGCCTTCCCTAAGTTAAACATAGCTACAACATAGCCCTTCATAACTCTATTGGCCACAACCTTTTTCAAGTTTGCTTGAGGTTCTATACATTAGTCGTAATTGATGTGGTTTTTCCCATTGCATCTACATAGGAATAATAATCTCATGCTTATATTGAGGATGATAGAGTAACCAAATTTCTTAAATAGATATTTCACATCCAACAAAAAGTTCATGATATTTTCTAGAAATCCAATGCTAAGTATAAGCAATTGCATAATCAACATCAAATTCCACATGAGTGTCAAGTGGTAGATATGGTATGGTTGAATTTGTATAAGGATCACATCAAGAGACTCCATTAGAAGCTCCACCCACTCTGATATGGTCCTTACACCATCACCAAGGCTATGGGTGAGAATGATTTTGAATTTAGTATTCCCCCTTTCCTTGGCCTTCACCCTATATTTAATGTGATATTATTTGACTATATTTTCCACCTCTCTTGGACAACTTAGAGATGATCAAGCACTTGGCCCCTATAGAACTCAATATTGACTACATTGAGTAGGCTATAGTCGACCAAATCATGGACACCAAGACAAATTGCCCCTACTAGCAGAACATCCAAGTGTATCAATTCATCAAAGTAGGGAAACTCCTTCACAAGGGAGAGTGGCTTAACATGAGTCAAATTTAATAGAAGTCTCCACATCTAGTGGAGGAACTTGATGTAATTGGGACCACTGATTCCTAAGGAGGAACAAGTAATCTAAGTGGATACTAGTGACCATCCACTTGTTCGACTGATTCAAATTTTGATTCCATATCTTGGTAGTTCTAATATAGTTTTTTAGGTCTCGAGCTTCCGATGTTTTTCTTGGGAATTTCACTTGGGATTTTGGAAATTGGCATATGCCTTGCAATATATGACTATGTGACCTACCAAACACATAGAGCATGGATTAACCTTTGTAATCATTCAAGAAACACCCTAAACAAAGTTCATATGCAAAAGTTATGCCCTTGGAAATTTTATATATCAACTAGCCTCCTTGGGGTCCACATTCCTTTTTCCAAATTATCTCCCATTGTTAGGGTTTTCTCCTCTTAGTGATTCATACTTTATGTTAAAAATAGTTTTGGAATCTTATAATGTCTTTTAGCGAATGAGCATAGATGACACATCTCTTTTCAGAGATAAGTTACCACCACTCTAGCTAGTTTGCATTGCTTTCCATTTTAACATAGTTACCAACTTGATGAAAACCCTATTAGATTAACTAAGAGGGGAGGGTGAATAAGTATGAGAAAAATTATTCTTTAACCACAATACAAAATCTTCAATAATTTATCATCATCATTCAATATATCATCAATACCATAATTCAATGCAACACATAAACACAATACACCAAAAATTTACGTGGAAACCCAATGTGGGAGAAAACACAAAATTATTTTCTTATTTATCAAAGAGTACATTCATTGGAAGAATCAACTTCCTATTTCTCCATATAAAAATGGAAGGAGTCTTACACCCCCTATTTATAGGCTTCAACCTGAAGGAATTTCCAACTCCCTAATTTATCGACTCCAACCGGAAGGAGGCTACAACCCCATTTCCTTGCCCTGTCCAACCACCTTGAAGTATAAATGTAGACCAATCTATCACTGCCTAATTTGTTGTAATTGATAACTTCTTCTTGTTGTTGTTGCTATTGATTTTGATATCTCATCAAGACTGCAACCACACATACCTCATATGAAGATCCATAAGAGAATTCTCTAAATCAAATGTTTATAAATCACTAAGACATATATGTTCCTGATTTCTTCAAAATACACACCCTAAGATACACAAGAAGTCACATCTTCAACCTGTAGTTGATCTGAGTTTTAGATCTTTGATATTCAATAATTTTTCCTCACATGTTTGTGACCCTTACAATGTCTGCTTGTGGATGTCCACGCTTTTCCTCACTGCAGCCCACGGATTTTTGTGCTTTTCCTCTTGAAACTCACAAATTTACACAAAGGACCTAGATATCTAACTCTTTCTCTGTACACTTGACTCCTACAAACTTCTTCCTTCAGTGGACTTCGTTGACCTCCTCTCACTGCCTCTGATCTGCTAATATACATTCACATAAGTGATATTCAATTGACTCTTCTTTGTGTTTTAATGAGGATCTCAGCATGACATGGGACTAACATGCAACTTGCTCGCTTTTGTTTACAGTTACTTTAACATGCAACTTATTATCTTTTGTTTACAACTACTTTACTTTGACATGCAACTTGTTAACTTTTGTTTACAATTACTTTAACATGCAATTGACATGGAGGTTGTTATCTTTTGTTTACAACTAATTTACTTAGACATGCAACTTGTAACTTCTTTTTACAACGACTTTACTTTGACATGCAACTTGTTAACTTCTATTTACAACTAATTTACTTTGACATGAAAATTGTTAATTTATGTTTACAATTACTTTAACATGCAACTGACATGCAGGTTGTTATCTTATGTTTACAGCTACTTTACTTTGACATGCAACTTGTTAACTTCATGTTCAAGGGTTGACATCAATGACAACCAATCTTTCAAAAAATCATTGACAACCAATATTTCAACAACTAATATTTCAACAATCTCCCCCTTTGGCATTGATGGAAACACTTAGACACAACACTTTGACAACACTCATGCTCATACTCACTCATCTCATGATGACATGCAACTTCTCTTTGTTTCCAAGCCTCTTTTTTTATCTCCCCCTTTGACATAAATGGAAAAGGGTGACTTCTCGTTGGGGTTGATCCCCATGTCTATAAGCCGCTAATCTCTACAGATGTTTCTCTTCATAGTGCCTCCTCATGTACATCTCTGGGAAAAAAAAAAACATTCAAGTATTTCATGATTATTGTTTCTCTCCCCTTGCCTTACTAGTCCAACTGTCATGTAAATCACTTTGGATCTGAAACTACTCCAATTTTGTGTCGAAGATACTCAAAACTAGTATCCCTCGAAAGAGGTTTGGTGAAGATATATGCAACATGTTATTTTGTCCCAATGTACTCTACCTTGATGTTCTTCTCTATAACATGTTCCCGTAGAAAGTGAAACTTGATCAGAATGTGTGTCATCTTGGAATGCATCACTGGATTCTTAGAGATACTTATAGCACTGGTATTCTCATAGAATATTGGAATAGGATCATCATATTCCACCTATATGTCCTACAAAGTTTTCTTCATATAGAGAAATTATGTACAACATGTTGCTACAATATACTCTACTTATGTTGTGGACAACGATACTGCAGATTGTTTCTTGCTTAACCAGGATACCAGCCAATCACCCAAGTAGAAGGATGCTCCACTTGTACTTCTTCTATCATCAACACTTCTTTCTCAGTCTACATTTGTGTATGAAACTAGAGATACATCCATGGGGGCTTCACCTTTTTTATCAATATCTTATTATGTTCATTCATAAAGGGTTTTTTTTAATTGTGAAAAATAGAGTCAATAAATTGTAGGTATTGGGGGGGGATGTGGGTATCAGGAGGTTTATAGGTATTGGGGGTATAAAAAGTGGTATCTAGTAAAAATAAGGATTTCTTTTATTGCAAAGATGTATTGGGAGGGAGGTTCAAAAAAAGGATTTTTGGACGTATTTACCAATACCTAGTGAAAATAGCAGTATTTTTTAATATCCCACGAACGCAGGTGCTATGTCATAATTTTACTAAGCGAAGACCCCATGGATAGATAATTACATTTTGGATACCATAATCCATAGTCTTATGCTGCTTTGAAATATCTGAATATTCTCTTTACTGCCATAACATGTGTTTCCTTCGGTGTTTCTTGAAATCTGTCAACCTGTCCAACTGCTTGCATCACATCCAGTATTGATGCAAGTAATGAAATTTCAAATTCATTATGCATGTCTTTAGAAAATTTATAACTCATCATGTCATCATCACTTCCAAAAATAATGTCATCAACTTAAACTTCAATTATCAATATACTATCTTGATTTACCTTTATATAGAGATTATTTCCTGCATTGCCTTTCATGAACCCTTGCTATCGTAGATACCTATCCAATTGTGAATACCATGTTGTGGGGGCGTGTTTGAGTCCATACAATGTTTTCTTCAATTTTCATGATGTCATGTAGATAAATGTAGGGATACACATATATGTTTCATTTCCTCTCTTCCAGTGTTGCTTATTGTCCATTGGTGCTTCCTCTTGTAATTCACTAACATATACAAAAAGCATTCATTACTTGATTTCTTCAATCACTTGTCATGTTCACTTGACCATATTTTTCAATGATTTCCTTCTAATGATATAACTTATGTTGACGATTCCAATTTCCAATCCATTGGTATGCATCTCAAGAATCCATCTCTACCCATATGTCACAAATTGTCCATAACTCTGCTACTCAACTGCCCACAATGTTGACCCATCTGTCACTATACTATTATGAAATCTTTTATGCTACAATTGATCATCACACATTCTTGTTTCTCAGACTGAATCTGTAATGCATCCTCAAACCTGTAATGATAATATCCCTTCCTGGAAAGTGTATCAGTGATACTGATATTACTCTGATATATGCATGGGAATACTACTTCTTAATCTATAAATCGAACTCTTCATGTCGGAAACAATATGTACTGAAAATATCCCCGCTTAAATGCATGTGTGGAATAAACCTTTGCAAAATCATAAACTTTTACTTGTGTAACTGCTAGATGATACCTGCATATGAATGAGGTCTAAAATATGCTTCTCAAACAATCAAATTGTTTCTCTATACTTATGTCATCAAACCACTCTGAAAAATTAATTTCCAAAATCTACAAACACTTCAAACTGCTCGAAGGATGGTTATATGATCTATAAAGCTACTGCATAGACTCCCCTTGTTCAAAATTCATATTTACTGGGACTCTCCAAGTCATATGGCTTAGAACAATGGAGGAATTCCCCCTAATCTTGAGTAATCTTCCTCATCATCTATAGATCCATCATATTTCTGACTTCCGACATTTTCCTCTCTCTCTGTAGTTTCATCCTGATCTTGCACTACTGCATGCCTTGTGAATACAATATTTGGAACATGTTCTTCATTCATATGATCTTCTTGGTTCTCTTTTCTTCTCCAAACTTTCTTGTATCCACCATCAGTGTTTTCCTTCATGGAAGGTTCTTTCAAGCTTCTGCGATTTCAAGCTATATGACCATAATTGTGGCATTTGTAGCATTCAATATTAGAAAGAGTCACATAACCATCTCTTTCTTTCTTTAGAGTTAGAAACTTGTTCTTGTCACCTGTCATATGATTTGAACAACCATTGTCAACATACCAATCATGTTTTTTTGTGTTAGTCCTGTAGAGCAAGCGAGCATTGATTCTATTTTATTTTTCAAATCTCTTTTGATTCCGATATATGATTGTTAATGTTCTACTTTGGTTCCCTAGGTGGAATAGTCAATCTATAATTCTTCATTATGTGCCCAAAAGTTTTTCATTTGTAGCACTCTACTTCATTGCTCAATGAGCCAAAACTGTCTTGGTTTCTATTGTATGCTTCATAATATCTTATGGGATAACTATTATTTAAGTACCATTCATAGTTTCTCCTGTTCTTGGCATAGGCTCTACAATTTACAACTTTATGTCCAAAATAAACACAATTAAAACAATGACCATAAAATAATCTTTGATACCTGAGAGTAGATGATCTTCTTTGCAATGCACTCTTTCTGAATTCATCTTCTTGAGTCCTCTTTGTTTATGGAATGTTCTTCTTTCGGGGCTTGCATTCTTCTGTCTTGACAAAATATCTGGCAATCTGTGCATATATTATTTGTTCTACTTCTTGTTTTGTTGTCTTGGAGCTTGATCCTCTCTCATTATGTAATTGATTGTATCCTAGTTTGGATCTGTCATTTGATGGTCTTTGACTACTAATGATTTGATTAAATATTCTAGTTCTCTTATGTTGCATATATTTATTTTGAAAATAGTTTCTTAAAGAGACTATTTATGCTTCCAATCTTCCAATTGTTTTCTTATTTTCTTCTAACTGAATTCTAAGTACTTCCTCAATTTTTTTGTCTTCTTCTATTTGAATTTTTATACTCGCGATCATCTGCTCGATTTCTTCAGAGTTAGAATTATGAGATCCCTCTTTCATTTTTAACTCTTCCTTGAGTGACTTGTTTTTCTTTCTTTCTTTCCTAAGTTCTTATAATGCATTGATTAGCTCTACTCTGAGATCGACTTCACCTTATTCTTAGGAATCATCTTCGACTGCCATGAAGAGTACTCTTTATGAATCATTATCAGTATCATTGTCATCCTTGTCTGATGAGGAATTGTCTTACTTTCAATAGAAACTTTTCTTCAAGAATTTCCTTTTGTTTCTTCTCTTGTTTCCCTTTTGATATTTATTTTCCCTTTTAGAAGCTTCTTCTTCATTGCTATATTTATTATTATGAGAACATTTAGAAGAAAAATGACCAATACCACCACAATTAAAACATTTCAATGAAATCATACCTTTATACTTGTTGATTCCTTTCTTTAATTCCTTACAAAGTTAGCCATCTCTTCATCTTCATCTTCATCTAAATCATCACTACAAATGCAACCTGGTTTTAAATTTTTCGTGTTCTTATTCTTCTTCTTCTTGGATGCCTTGAAAGTTTATTCCTTTATGACTGGGTTCCCCTGTTCTGTTCTCATTTCATAGGCTGTAAATATTCCATGTAGCTCATCCATGTTCAATGTACCGAGATCTACTCTTCCTTCTCGGGTTGATATTTTAGGATCAAATCTCATAGGAAGAGACCTCAATCCATTTTGAACAACTATTGATTCATCAACTTCTACTCTCATTCCCTTAATAGTGTTAACTATTTCAGCCACTCGCATAAGGTAGGTTGCAATGTCTTTATCTGCCTTGATCTTCAATTGTTCAAACTTAGATATGAAGATTTGAATCTTAGCTCCCTTAACTTTGGCATCTCCTTCATAAAACTTTTGGATTTTATCCAAAAGATCTTTTGGACTGTCACAATGCATAACCTTGAAAAATATTGAATCAACTAGACTGTTGAGAATGGTACCTTTAGCCTTTGATTTTTTCTCGCTAAGTTTCTTTCCATCTCTGTCGGTTGGGGGAGTGGTTGGTGCTTTATACCCATCTACTATTGATTGCAAAACATCAAATCATTTTTCTTGTAAAAAAAATTCATCCTTTTATTCCAGAAGGTATAGTTCTGACCATCAAACACTGGTGCTCCACTCTTAGCATATTCCATGATCTCCTTCCAATGGTTAGACTGCTTCCTAAAGGCCCTGCTCTGATACCAATTGTTGGAATACTGAGAGGGGGGGTGAATCGGTATGATCACAACTATTCTTTGACCACAATATAAAATATTCAATAATTTATCATCATCATTCAATATATCATCAATACCATAATTCAATGCAACACATAAACACAGTACACCATAAATTTACGTTGAAACTCAATGCGGGAAAAAACCAGGGAATGATTTTCTTATTTATCAAAGAGTACATTAATTGGAATCACCAACTTCCTATTTCTCCATCTAAAACTGGAAGGAGGCTACAACCCCCTATTTACAGGATTCAACCTGAAGGAAGCTCCAACTCCCTAATTTACCAGCTCCAACCGGAAGGAGACTACAACCCCCTTTCCTTGCCACGTCCAACCACCCTGAAATAAAAATGTAGAACAATATGTTCCTACCTCTATCCTTGTCACTAATAACATGTTGTTGTTTTTATTTCTGATACTTTTGTTGCTACTACCGATTTCGATATCTCATCAAGACTGAACCCACACATACCTCATACCAAGATCCACAAGAGAATTCTTTAAATCAAATGCTTATGAATCACTAAGACATATATGTTCCTTATTTCTTCAGAATACACACCCTAACATACACGCGAAGACATACCTTCAACCTGTAGCTGACCTGAGTTTTAGATCTTTGATCTTCAAAAACATTCCCTCACAGGTCCACGACCCTTACACTGTATGCTTGTGGATGTTTGTGCTTTTCCTAACTGCATCATGTGGATGTTCGTGATCTTCCTCCTGAAACCCATGGATTTATGCAAAGGACCTGGATATCTAACTCTTTCTCTATATTCTCATCTCCTGCAAACTTGTTCCTTCAGTGAACTTTGTTGACCTCCTCTCACTACCTATGATCTGCCAATATATATTCACAGAAGTGATATTCAATTGACTCTTCTCTGAGTTTTAATGAGGATTGCATGATGACATGCAACTCGCATGCAAATTGTGAACTTCTATTTACAGTTACTTTAACATGCAACTAACATGCAACTTGTTATCTTTTGTTTACAACTATTTTACTTTGACATGCAACTTGTTAACTTTTGTTTACAATTACTTTAACATGCAACTGACGTGCATGTTGGTATCTTCTGTTTACAACTATTTTACTTTGGCATGCAGCTTGTTAACTTTTGTTTACAACTACTTTACTTTGACATACAACTTGTTAACTTTTGTTTACAGTTACTTTAACATCCAACTGACATGCAGGTTGTTAACTTATGTTTACAACTACTTTATTTTGACATGCAACTTGTTAACTTCCTGTTCAAGGGTTGACATTAATAAAAACCAATCTTTCAACAACCAATATTTCAACAAACCCTCCAAAGTTATCATTTTTTTAGAGGTCACATTTAGTGGCTACTTTTATCCCCATTTCAAAAAATGATGCTACCAATAGCACTTTTTTCATTTCGGGGTTAAAATTGCAAAACTTAGAAACCATGGTGTATAAAGTTGTAAACGAAAAACTTAAAATCGATCCTCTAATTGAAAAGTGGTGCTTCTAATATCACCCATTTTTTCGAGGTTAAAATTACAACTTGTTATAAAAGATGGTCTTGACAACCGATACCATTCCGAACTAAAATATTAAAATTGACCCCTGAAACAAAATGTGGTGCTAGTAGTAGTACTCCATTTTTATTTGAAATTGTGGTCTCTACAATCAGTATCGTTGTGAACCAAAACCTCAAAGTCAACCTATGAATCAAAACGTGGTGTTACAAGTAGCACACAAAAAAAATCGAGTTCAAAATTAAAATTGTAACATTTTTTAAACTGTAACCTAAAAATTTGACATCATTACAAATAAAATCATAAAAAATTATATATATCTGTATATCTGAAAATCCGTTTTTAATATACAAAACAATGTCAAAAAACCATATTTTGTATGTGTGTGTGTGTACTCTACAACAATCTCAAAA
>ML789087.1:237868-250665 GCA_009831015.1 Picea engelmannii | reverse complement strand
GGGGTCTCCAACTTCTCATGGCCATAACTCTCTAACCGTGAGGAATTATGTGACGTTCCACATACCACCGGAAATGACATGACAAGAACTATCCATCTAGGATATTTTCCCTGACAAATTCACTTTCCTTCATCTCATTATTCAATAATTAAGCATGGGTTCTCTTACTCCACAAAGCGTATTCCCGTGAGAGCTTTCACCATAAGGGGACCACTTTGGAGTTCATCCATATTTACTTCTTATCAACCATGAAAAAACAATAATGAGTCATATTTACATCAAACACTATTGGGTCCATTACCCAAAACTTTGTGCTACGGGTCTTTCTTCAAGGGTTGACATCAATGACAACCAACCTTAATCAACAATTTAATATCCCATGAACGTTCTATGTCACAGGTTCACTAAGTGGAGACTCCATGTGAGTACCATTGTGATTTTGTGTATATGGAAACCCTCAAGCTAATTTCTCACACAAATATTTTCATACATTAAATGCTTAGCTAACAATGAAAGTATTTGGTTAGGTAGGTTAATTTGTTTTTTGTCACATGGATGTTGGAATACATTTTGTAAATAGTTATGTGTAGACAATAGACTAACAAAAGAGAATTTGGCCATGTTTTCCATCTTATTGAAGGAAGTGGTATATTGTGTTGATTAATACATGAAGGAATAATAATATTCCAAAGTGATATGTTGCTCACTATGAAGCTTGTAGTAGTGTTGATGCAATACATGTTGTTTGGAGTGAAATTGAAACACTCTTTGCTTCTCTCCAAGCCTATCTCAAAAGGAGTGTGCACTTAAAATATAAGATTAGGAACAGACCTTACCTTAGGTTCAACCTCAATGAATTGGACAACCTAAGCAATATATTTAGGCCAATTGAAGGCTTAATCCATGTATGGAAAAGTGATCCAGATAACATGTTTGGTTGTGTATCTCAAGGTGGGGGAGTTAATATGCAAAACATACTATTTTTATTCAAAGGTATGCACTGCACACTTTCACTCTTGTTCTCGTCATTCTTCCAAACCCTACACAAACATTGTGTCCGAATGATCGAGATGGTTGGTGAGTATTATAGTTTTGTTCATCTGAATTTAACTGGATCTCAATACTTGGCATCTGATATATATATATATATATATATATATATATTCATCAAACCCCTCCAAAAATTTTCGAGGGCCAAGGCGTACACGAATCACAACAGAACTGCGAGTGGAGTCTTTGCAGAAGAGATCGCATCGGACTTTAAGTTTGTTGGAGAGGAAGGTAACGGGCAGAACTTTGTATATGAAGATGATTAATGGTCTCTGTGGTAAAATAGATGTCTTCTAGTGCACTTGAAGTATAACCTGGTGAAAGATAAGAATCTCATCCTTAGATTTGCCTTCAAGTCCCACAATGATTTAGAATGGTGATCTGAATCTAGCGATCTAACTGGTTTCAAATTTGTTTTGGCGAGTTGACCAAAAACAACAGAGGTCACACTCACTACCCAAAAGGATCAATCACATCGAATGAGGTGGTGGGTGAAAAAATGGTAAGAGAATTTGTAGGTTTTATTGAATCGACTCAATCACATTAAGTTTTGAAAGTATCACTTTCACTTTTAATATTTGTTTGCATACAAAGTTAATATATGCACACATTTCAAAAGGATCATTTTTTTTTTGAGTTTTTAAGTGGCATATAAAGGAAATGCATAAAGAATATTCCAAAGGTTTTGGAGGTGTTGGAATTGGCTTCCAGGAGTTCCCATTAAAAAATATAATAATTCTCCATTTTAAGTTTGAATCTCATAGAGGGAATGTTAGGTACTAGATTTATTATATTAAGCAGAAAAAAGAAATACTGTAAAAAATATCAGCAAAACAACAAAATGTAGAGACCCACAATAAAAAATGATATTTGTATTGATAGAAAGCAATGTTCACTTGCCTCTTCGAGGGGGAAACCTCTAGCAGAGCAGCGCTCTATTACAATAATTCTAAAAAACATTCTAGAGGAAGATCTTTCTAGAAGCGAAAGCTTCTATTAGGTTGTCTTACATTGACTTGTTCACATTTATTAAATAGGCCTTATTAACTGATTCAAGCTTTTATTACAGGGAAAATATATTATTCTACCTACATGAGGTGTTAGGTTAGGTACCTAACATGCCCTCCCCCTTGAAGAACAACCTTTTCTTCAAGGCTTGAGATCGGTAAATTGTTGCAAAATGATGGCCAACTCCTAGATGGCATCTTCTGGAGTTGTGTCTTTCCACTGAACTAACACTTCCTTGATGGTACATTGATGGAGACGACGCTCTCGTTGGTCAAATATTGTTTGTGTTTGCAACCAAATGGAACCTTCTTCATCCAACTCAGGGAGACTGGTTTGAGTTTGGCACTTAGTTTCAATCACGTTCTTTAAGCATGAGACATGAAAAATAGGATGGAGCTTGGAATGATTGGGCAGAGCTAACTGGTAGGCCATGGGCCCCACTCACTTGAGAATTGTATAAAGACCATAAAATTTGGGAGCAAGTTTCCAACAGTGTTTAACTTTGAGTGAAGTTCTCTTATAAAGTTGCAGACGAAGAAACACCTGGTCCCCTTCAACAAATTGAAGTTTAGAATGACCCTCATCTACTTGTTTTTTCATGCGATTATGAGCCATGACCAAATTCTCTTTGAGGGTACGAAGAATGGCCTCTCAGATTGTAATATTTTTGTCAACCTCTTGAACCTTTGCGACACTTGACATGTATGATAGAACTGACGATGGATTTTGTTTGTAGATTGATTCAAAAGGAGTCATGCGAGTAGCTATATGGTAATATGTGTTGTACCACCATTCAACTAGGGGTAATCACTGAGCCCACTGATGTTGTCTATCAAATGAAAAACATCGAAAAATATGTTTCCAAACACTTATTGACAACTTCACTTTGGTCATCAATCTGGGGATGATAGGCGGTGCTGAGATGTAATTGGGTTCCCTGGAGCATGAACAAGTCTTCCCAAAAATTGCTAGTGAAAGTTGGATCTCTGTTAGAGACAATAGAATGAGGCATGCTATGAAGTTTGAATATGTTATCCATGAAAAATTGAGCCACTGTATATGTGGTGAACAGGTGTTAAAGAGCACAGAAATGTGCATATTTGAAAAGACGGTCAACTACCACCTTGATGAATAAATTATTGTCCGACTTAGGTAAGCCAACAATGAAATACATAGAAATATCCCTCCAAATAGCAAGGGGAATCGAAATCATTTGGATTGTGCCTAAGGCTTTGATTATTTATGCCTTGTTGCATTGAGAAAAATCACATTTAGCCACAAAGGTGCAGACCTCTTGTTTCATGCCATCCTAGAAAAAAGAACATTTGACCCATTCATATGTTTTGGTAAACCCTGAATGCCCAGGTGTGGGTGAAGCATGAATCTCAGAAAGCACCGTAGATTTAAGTTGTGACTATTTTCTTAAATACAGACGACCTTTGTAGCGAAGCTCTTCATTGTGTCGAGAGCACCCTAGAGAAGCTTGTGAATTGTGTTGCAGTTGATGGATCGGGCGAGAAAATTTCAAGTCTTGAAGCCATTCTTGGTGAACAACTTGGAGCCAATCAAGCACAATGAAGGAGAGGGAAAAGAGGGACCCTTCTTCTTCATACTTCCTAGAAAGAGCGTCAGCAACCACATTTTTTTTTCCCTTCTTGTAAATTATATCATAATCATATCCATATAGTTTGGTCACCCATTTTTGTTGCTCTGGGGATGAAATGTGTTGTTCCATAAAATACTTGAGGCTCTAAAGATCAATTTTAATTTGGAAGTGTTTCCCCAAAAGATAAGGATGCTAGATATCCACAACATGCAAAATAACCAACATTTCATTTTTATATATTTATTGGCCCAAATGTCTCTCCGAAAGTTGTTTGTTAGTGAAAGCCAAAGGCCTACCATCTTACATGAGGACTGCCCCAATTTATATCCATGAAGCATCACATTCCAGGACATAGTCTTGGTGAATTCGGGAAGTGTCATGACAGGAGTTGTGTACATATCCTCTTTCAAGGTGCAGAAGGATCGATCAGTGACTAGAGTCCAAGTGAAATTGTTCTTTTAAGGAGAGTAGTGAGAGGTGCCACAATTTTGCCATAATTATGAACAAAATTGCAATAATAGCTCGTTAAACCCAAAAAACCATGCAAGATGTTAAGATTTTTAGGGTGAGGCCAATCCTTCATAGATTCAATTTTCTTAGGATCCACCTGTACACCATCCTTGCTGACAATATGACTCAGGTAATCCACTTTTGAGGCTCCAAAGACTCATTTAGATTGTTTGAGGAAAAGTTGGTTTTGAGAGAATAGATGGAGAAATTGATCCACATGGGTGAGATGGGATATCCAAGTTTTACTATAGATGAGAATATTATCAAAGAAAACTAAGACAAAATGATGGAGAAAAGGACGGAAGACATGATTCATGAAAGTGGAGGGAGCATTACACAAGGCAAAGGGCATTACCAATAAATCATAGTGACCCTCATGAGTTCTAAATTAAGTCTCGAGAATGTATTCCTCTTTCATACGTATCTGGTGGTAGCCAGAACAGAGATCAAGTTTAGTTAAGTATTGTGCACTGCTCAATTCATCCGATAAATCATCAATAACAGTGGATCCCTCAGGACCTATTCCATTGGATCCCTCTCTTCGCCCAGATCACAGTGGTACCTATCATTTTTAAGCCTTTTTGTTTTCTGTGGACCTGACCCCCTTCCTGACACCCTCATTTGTGACATATCCCATTGGATTCCCTTTTTTTACCTGATCGTATGTTACATATCACTCATAAGCCTTTATTTGTGGTCCCATCCACCCTTATTTGACACTTCTCCCATTGGATTTCTCTTGTCGCCCTAATCGCGGTGATATATATCACCTATCCTCCTTTTTCCAGTGGACCCAATCCCCATTCCAAACACCCTTTATGCACCCTAACCTCCAATCTATCATCTCCCAACACCAAGCCATTTTTACCACTCCTCGTGGACTTCCCCCTTCTCCTGGTGTTCATGATCATTTCAGTCCTCTAGTCCCATGAAGTCTTCCTCCCAATGTTCTCCCTTATCGTTCTCCCTTTGCCCAAAATAATGAAATTAATCAAATTATTCAAGAATTGATCGATGCATGTGTTATCCACCCTAGTACTAACCCTTATTCTTCTCCTTTGGTCATGGTACTCAATAAAGAAGACACTTGGTGCATGTGTCCAGAATTTCATTCCATCAACAAACTCACCTTCAAAGACAAATTTCTCATTCGTGTTATTGGTGATTATTGGATGAATTGAGCATTGTTCAATACTTAACTAAACTTGATCTTTGTTCTGGATATTACCAGATACATATGAAAGAGGAGTACATTCCTGAGACTTAATTTAAAACTCATGAGGGTCACTATGAGTTATTGGTAATGCCCTTTGGCTTGTGTAATGCTCCCTCCACTTTCCAAAGTCTCATGAATCATGTCTTCCGTCTTTTTTTCCATCATTTTGTCTTAGTTTTATTTGATAATATTCTCATCTATAGTAAAACTTGGATATCCCATCTCGCCCATGTGGATCAAGTTCTTTATCTATTCTCTCAAAACCAACTTTTCCTCAAACAATCTAAATGAGCCTTTGGAGCCTCAAAAGTGGAGTACCTGAGTCATACTATCGGCAAGGATGGTGTACGGGTGGATCTTAAGAAAATTGAAGCTATGAAGGATTGGCCTCACCCTAAAAATCTTAACATCCTACGTGGTTTTATTGGTTTAACGAGCTATTATTGCAAGTTTGTTCAGAATTATGGAAAAAGTGTGGCACCTCTCACTACTCTCCTTAAAAAAATGGTTTCACTTGGACTCCAGTCACTAATCAATCCTTCCGCGCCTTGAAAGAGGCTATGTGCACAACTCCTGTCCTGACACTTCTCAAATTCACCAAGACTTATGTCATGGAATGTGATGCTTCAGGGATATAAATTGGGGCAGTTCATGACCAGAGTAAGGACCATTTTAGCCATTATATCTCAAAACAAATGGAAAGTGTTCTAATTGGATGTAAAATCATCATTTTTTAATAGCATATTGTAAGAAGAAGTATATGTGGATCAACCATATGGTTTTGAGGTCAAAGGATAAGAGGACAAAGTGTATAAGTTGAAGAAATCCTTGTATGGCTTGAAGTAAGCTCCAAGAGCTTGGTATAGTAGAATTGACTCTTACCTAATCAACAATGGATTCAATAGGAGCAGTAATGAGCCAAAACTCTATACAAAATCAGATCATGAAAGTAAAATTCTCATTGGTTGTCTCTATGTTGATGATATGATTTATACAGACAATTTGATACTAGAAGAATTTAAAGTTTCCATGAAAACAAAATTCAAAATGACTGATCTTGGACTCATGAAATATTTTTTGGGAATTGAAGTTGAGCAATCTACTCATGGTATTTTTTTATGTCAGCAAAAGTATGCTACAAACATTCTGAAAATATTTAGAATGTATAAATGCAAGCCATCATAAACTCCTATAGCACTAGGAACAAAATCGAGCAAACAAGAAGGTTTAACATTTGATTCAACCTTATATAAGAGGCTGGTAGGTAGTCTCATATATCTTACTGCAACTAGACCTGACATAATGCATGCAACAAGTTTTTTTTCCGGATTTATGAAATCCTCCAAGGATTCTCACTGGAAAGTAGGAAAAAGAATATTAAGGTTTGCGGTACAATCAACTATGGTTTGTGGTACACAACTTCTAAAGTTTACTCACGTGCAGGGTACACAGATAGTGACTTGTAGACAATGTAGATGATAGGAAAAACACATTTGATTATATTTTTCATTTGGGTACCAATCTGATTTCATGGGCATGAAAGAAACAGTCCATATTTGTAATATCTTCAGCAGAGGCGGAGTATGTTGTTGCAACTTCAACATCTTGCCAAACTGTATGGTTGAGAAGACTTTTAAATGATTTGGCACATATGGAAAATGAGCCAACTACTATTTTATGTGATAACAACTCAGACAACTCAACCATCACATTGGCAAAGAATCATGTATTTCACAAGAAAATCAAGCACATTGACACACGCTTTCATTTCATTCAAGAACTTGTCAATAATGGAGATATTTCTCTTCAATTTTATGCATAAGAGATTAATCTAACAATTGATGAATGTAACAATTGAGATTAAGAGGAAGTGTTAGAATTAATCTCCACCTATGATGCTCGTTTGTCAGCTCATCCAATTAAGTAAAGTTAGACTTATGTTTATGTTCAATTTAGTTATTTTCATCGTCACCTTGATCAGATCTGATTTATATTCTATATAACCTATTTAATAATGAGAAGGGTAGTGAAACCACAATTTGGTTTTCATACATCTCTGATTTGTTTATTGTTTCTTTTGTGTCTTTGAATTTATCAATATTGACTCAAAGCTTTGAAAAATTAAAAACAAGTGGAAGTCATTAATAAACATCTATACTTTGAAAAATTGAAAACAAGTGGAAATCATTAATCTCTTTCATAGTGGAAGAACAAAGCTACTTGGGATTGAATGTACTGGACTCTTAATATTTATGAATCTAGAAAGACCTTTTTTAGGCCATTACTTTCAACTTTCACGTTTGCAAACTATTAGATTTGTCAATTTAGAAAGGCATTCACTATCACCTATCAAGTTTCTCACTGTGCAGTATTCTTTGAACTGCTGCAGTCCGTTAAAATTCTGTATAATTATTATTGTATCATATCTTGGAATACATTTTTATGAACTGGACTCCCAAGATCTTGTAAGTCTGGAAAGGCTTTTTCTTGGCCAATTACTTTCAAGTTCCCATAAGTTTGTACTATTCTTTGAACCATTAAATTCATATAATTATTGTTATATGATTTCTGGCAGTAAGATTCTTATTATGTTTCCTTAAAGCATATAGTTTTCATTGCTTGTTTGTAGACTCTCTTCATTTTTGGTTTCTCATGCACTTTTTATGTCAGCATAACCATGATGTAAGACGCTATGTTTATGGGGGTTGGTGGTCTGTCTGGTCGATGGGCACAGGTAGCATGGTTCTTTTTAAGGCAACATTTTTACATAAAAATATATCTAAATATGTAGACTAATCAATTGTCAGCATGGGAAGTATATTATTTTCCACTTATCATATTTATACTACAGAGAAACTTCCATATTGATCACGCTATTTTTTAAATTATTATATTTATATGTCATAGGAACTGTATTGATTCAGCTATTTTTAACTTATTATATTTATATGTAATAGGAAATGCAGCTGGTGTGCTCCTCCCATTTGGGTTTAAGGTGAGCAAGAATATTAATTTTTTTATTAATTTGTTTAACTCTTTCTGTCATCCAAAGCTTGGCCAAAGCATGAAACAAACTTTTTGTAATCTTATTAATTTGCTTTACTCTTTCTGGCATTCAAAAGCATGAAACAAACTCTTTGCCTAAACATTATTATTCTTGAATTAACTATTTATTATTAAAATTTAAATTATTATTTTTTTTATTTGATTTAAAGATAAATAAGGATATTACAAATTCTATTAATTTGTTTAATTAACTATTTATTATTAAAACTCTAATGATTATTCTTTTGATTTGATTTAAAGATAAGCAAGAATATTACAAGTTCTATTAATTTTGTTTGATTATTTTGGCATCCAAAGCTTTGGATGGCAAAGCATAAAACAAACTCTTTGCATAAACATTATTATTCTAGAGGTTAGCTATTTATTGAAACTCTTTGCATAAACATTATTATTCTATTGATTTGATTGGATTCAACAAAGTGTATGATTGCAGTCTATACTCATGATTGCTAAGTTTTAGAAGATTAAATGTTGAACTCTGTATTATTGTAATAAATCCACTTTAATACATTTGATTTGGATTATATGTTTACATATTTTCGAACTTAAGTCATTATTTACTTGTTTTTGTGTTTAATCTTTGACATTCCTCATCAAAGAATGTATTAGTTATTGTAATCATGAATTTATTTCAATCCAAATGGATTGGGCATTGGGAAATATGAAGTGTTTGGTAAATGAAAACCTTTGGAGAAAGTTGGGAGTGATAAAGTGTTTGAGATATTAACTCCTATTTGTCTTATA
The DNA here is from genome assembly GCA_009831015.1 of Picea engelmannii. NCBI lineage: Eukaryota > Viridiplantae > Streptophyta > Pinopsida > Pinales > Pinaceae > Picea > Picea engelmannii. The sequence continues at coordinate 241,465 of ML789087.1, read as the reverse complement.
CTTAATATTTGATATTCCTCGTCATAGAATGTATTAGTTGTTGTAATCTCTACTTGAGATGTTTGGTTAGGAGTTTGTTAGATCTAGATCCTATTTATGTGTGTGGTTGAGATATTATCTCAACAAATGTATTGTATGACTAAGATCGCCTATCTATCTTAAGCCTAAGCTTGATGTATAAATATATGATGATAATAGAATACTTAAAATAGTTTTTGTGTATGCAATATTTTTTCTAAGTTGGTTTCAGAACCCAACTTTGAATGTAACTCCCTCACAGGAAGGCCCATAAATATGTGAGATTAATATCATGTAGATTAGTTTAACTTAGGTGTGTGAAGAGTGTTTTGTGCATGTGTGGGTGTGTTTGTTGAAGAACCTGCTGGTGTGGAGAACCATAGACAGGGAGATCGCAACTTTGGAACATATGCATAGAGCATGCTAAAAACAACCATGAGTAAATCTATTGCAGTGAATCATAAGAATCTATGACCGCATATTCAATCAAAGTTAGAGATAGTGTTGTAGATTAAAATCACTACTCACTGCCACCAATACAAGAGTCAACAGAGATTGGTTCACGAGTCATGACAACAGGTTCGGATTTGTGATCTTTGTCCTGTGAACCACAGTCGATAAGTCACTTGTAAAAAATGAGAGAGGCGGAAGCTCTCGTGGTCAGATCCCTTGCCCTCGTGTTTTACTTCCCATCTTAGTTGTTTATAGCCTATTTCATAAGCATATTGCTCCTCCGCAGTAGCAACGATCACATATATATTGGGAAATATGGATGGATTCATTAATGTGTTTACGGACATTTATATTAGTAAATGGAATAAATAAATGACGATGAATATAGATGAAGGTGTCATGTTGTAAGATTGACTCTGGATACATTCAGTATCTAGACTGCTTTCCTAGATAACTGGTGGTGGTCTGTATGTGGGAAGATGGAAGTATGTCAATAGAATGATTAGTAGTCCAATCATTACAAATATGAAATTGATAGTCTAAAGCAATAATGTCTTCAATGGATCAAGTGGTAGCTCATAATGGATGATTGTGATGGAGCTTAGTCTACAAGAACTCGGAAATGGATAAAGATGTTTGGTTAGGAATTTGTTAAATCTAGATCTTATTTATGTGTGTGGTTGAGATATTATCTCAACAAATGGATTGTGTGGCTAAGATAGCATATATTTCTTAAGCCTAACCTTGATGTATGAATATGCAATAATAATAGACTACGTAGAATAGTTTTTGTGTGTGCAATATTTTTTCTAAGTGCAAAAACCAAGGTGATAATAGATTGGTGACTTAAAGTGGGGACACAAGCCATTGTTCTAAAGAGACTTGGAAATAATGGAGAACCTATTAGTTAGGCAGTTCCGAATGCGTTTGTATTTAGAACTCAGATCATATTTCCTAGGAGTTTGTTCTAACTCTCTATTGGATTGTAATCCTATATATTCATGTACTCCTCATTTATTAATTGAATGAATTGAGTGTGGCTTTGTTTTGGTTGCCTCGCCTTAGACCATCTGATTCCTTTCCTTCTAATTTGTCTTTCCATTTTCAAGTTGGTAATAGAGCCTCGTCAGAAGCTGAGTAAAGGAGTCACAGCGTGGAGAGTTCATTGTGTTGTCTTGGAAGTGAGGAGCCTGCATGGAGTAAAGGAGTAAGCCTAGACTTTGTTATTATCCATCGTTCACTGATCAGAGCCTTGAAGATAGACCTGTGGATAAAGAGGATTGTTGTTGCTCGGATCACGCCTGCGTGGAGGAGTTCGGATCGTTTCATCACTCGGTTGATATTTGGCCCGAGTTGTGAGGAGGAGCACTTTAGAATAGTGTAAAGAAGCACGCGAAACAAATCCTATAGCAGAGTGGGTTCCCATGTCTCTCAACATTTTATTTTTTTTCTCTTGTGTGTTCTGCAAGCAGATGCAGAAAGGTGATCTTTGTGTTTTATTTGTTGTGGGAGTCATCCACGAGTTCTATTTTTTCTGTTGAATCAGAGCAAAGTAGTTGTCAGCAGGAGGAGCTTTCCTTGCAAGGTCGATAACAGAGGAGTTCGACCTCATCGCAGTAGAGAGTCAAAGTAATTTGTTTGTTGCATGCAGTATTCAGAGACATATATCATGGTGTTAATCCTCTCATTGCGGATGACAATAAATTTTGCAGAGAAGTTGCCGCCCTTCATATTGTTGACCTCCAAATGACTTCCTCTGAAAGCTAGATTGGTGGAAAAAGGGTACTCACAGAAAGAGGGTATTGACTATGTAGAAACATTTGCACCAGTAGCTAAATTAAATACTATAAGATTGTTAATTGCATTAGCTACAAAGTACCATTAGAAGCTTCACCAATTAGATGTAAAATCTGCTTTTCTAAATGGTGAGTTAAAGGAGGAGGTTTACCTTACTCAACCAGAGGGGTTTGTGAAAAGTGGTTAGGAACATTTAGTGTGTAAGTTAAAAAAAGCATTGTATGGGTTAAAACAAGCACCTAGGTCATGGTATGAGAAGATAGATTCCTTCTTTCTTCAGCAAGGTTTTATGAGGAGCAAAAGTGATCCAAATATGTATACCAAGTTTGATGAAGAGGGGCATGTTGTACTGATTTCCTTATATGTTGATGATTTAATCATTACAGGAAATTCAGAAAAAATGATTAGTGGAATTAAGAAGCATATGTCGCAAGTATTTGAAATAAAAGATCTTGGTGAGTTACATTATTGCCTAAGTCTTAAAGTTTGGATAAATGTTGGTCAAACCTTTGTGTCTCAAGGTAAATATGTCAGAGAGGTACTTAAGAAGTTTAAAATGGATCAGTGTAAAGCTTCTTATGTTCCAATGCAGCAGAACATAAAACTATGTCGCAATGATGGTTCAAAAGAGGTAGATGGTACAGTGTATAGACAGATGGTGGGAAGCTTGAACTATCTCACTACAACCAGACCTGACATAGCATATTATGTTAATGCGTTAAGTCAGTTTATGGCAAAACCTCTAGAAATCCATTGGAATGCAGCGAAAGGGGTACTCAGGTATCTCAAAGGAATAATTAATTATGGTATTAAATATAATGATTCATTTTATGTTGAATTGACAGGTTACTCATATTCAGATTGGGCTGGCAATCCGGATGATCGGAGATCTACTACAGGTTATGCATTTGGCATTGGATCCGGGATTGTTTCATGGAGCAGTAAGAAGTAGCCTATTGTATCTTTATCATCTACTGAGGTGAAATCTAAAGTTTTGTGTTCAGCAACTTGTGAATTTGTTTGGTTGAGAAGACTTATTCAAGATGTTGGAGAAGAACAAAGGAAAGCTACGATAATCAAACGTGATAACCAGAGCTCGATCAAGTTGGTGAATAATCCAGTTTATCATTCAAGGACAAATCATGTTGATGCTCAGTTTCATTTTGTTCGAGAAAATATGCAGTCTAATGATGTTGCTTTAATGTATTGTAATAATAGTGAAAATGTTGTTGATATTTTCACTAAGCCTCTTGGGAAGATAAAATTTGAATTGTTTAGGGAGATGTTAGGTGTGGATGTCAATCCTTTCTCCATTAAAGGGGAGACTTG
>ML789087.1:214637-231366 GCA_009831015.1 Picea engelmannii | reverse complement strand
AAAACCTGCTAAAAATAGTAAATTGTCAAATTTGCCAGAAAACTGTTTTGAGCCAGTCGGAAAAGGTAGGTGGCCACCGATATCCACCTGGATCATCCTCATTGATTAATTGAATGAATTGAGTGTGGCTTTGCTTTGGCTGCCTCGAAGTGCTGCCTCACCTGAGAGCAACTAGTTTCATTCCTTCTAATTTGTCTTTCCATTTTCAAGTGAGAGTTGAGATGTGAACTTTGTGGAGATTTATAACTATAAATCCTCAAAAGTTTAGAGGGGTGGATTTTCAAGCAAAAGATCGAGAAGAGGTTTGTGGTCTCATTGATATGGAAGTATTTTGAGTCTATGCTTATCACTTGTTGCCATTAGCAAACCAAACATAAGGAAAGAAAAAAAAGATCTACTTGAAACTATAAAGACAGTGGAACCTTCCAATGATTTCCTAGTAAATAGGATATCTTTTCACATGGTCTTTGTTTGACATATTCTCATAACATTATCATGTCATTTGTGGCAAATAATATGCACATAACAAGAGGGTATTCACTACTTTATACACTAGAATATATACCATTGGATCTAAAACATCACTTTAAAATACAAAGATATGTATTTTAGTATATATGCTTTGTTGTGAGGTGTATATCGATAACCATTACTTGTGTTATTTTAAATTTTAAGTTTGGCATCCATACTTTTCAAAGAAAAAAACAAAAATAAAGAGAAAAGAAATATCAACCCATTATAAACCTTAAACATCTAAGTACATAGAAAGTTTCATGCTCTTGATTAAATATGAATTTGATATCTTCATACATGATAAAATCCAATAAAAATATTGCAATCCTAATAATTTTAACTAAATTATAAATAAGATATAAAACTCTATCTTTAAAAACCACTCTCTCCAACAATTGTAGATTTTCTAATGTATATTATGACTAGAAATTAAAAACTTGCGAGATGTTTAGAAATTAAATAAACTAGAAAACAAAAAATCATAAATATAAATATAAATTATAAAAGTTTAATAAATTTATTTTTCTATTAAATCAAAATTCAAAAGTTACAAAATGTTTAGAAATCAATTAAACTAAAAAATAAAAAATCTCTTGGAACACATATAGAAGATCAATAAACTTATTTTTCTATTAAATCAAAATTTAAAAACTTAAGAGATGTTTAGAAATTAAATAAAATAAAAAATCATATAAATATAAGTTAAAGAAGTTCAAAAATATTAAGATACATAGAAGGTTAATAAACTTATTTTTATATTAAATAAATTTTCTATGAAAAAAAACTTACAAGATGTTTAGAAATTAAATAAACTAGAAAATAAAAAGTCTTTTTTTTAAAAGACACATTTATCTATGATGCAATAGGCTTCTCACAAGAATGTTTGCATTCTTTCAACGTTAAAAAGTTGTCCTCTTTAATGTTGAAATTGGATTTAAGAAAGTTTTTGATAAAGTTAGTTGGAGTTTTTTAAGAATGTTGTTGATTTAAATTGGTTTTAAATGGGAGGTTGTTTAATGGATTATGGGTTGTGTCATAAGTGTAAATTTTGCAGTTTTTATTAATGGATATCCAACAACTTTTTTTAAAGGATTCAGGGGTTTAAGGCAAGGATGTCCTCTCTTACCTTTGTTTTTTCTTCTAGTAGTGGAAAGCCTTAGCAGGTTGTTAAAAAAGGCCAAGGCAGAGGGCCATTTCTCAGTGTTAAAAGTGTCCATTGGAATGGTTATCACCCACGTATTGTTTGTGGATGATGTTCTCATCCTAGGTATTAGTTCAATTGAAGAATGGTATGAACTAAAGAAGCTGATAAATATTTTTTTCCTTGCCACAAGCATGGAAGTTAACTGACATAAATCTTTCCTTGCCACAAGCATGGAAGTTAACTCTCATAAATCTTGTTTTCTTTATAACAACTTGGAGGAAGCTAAAATTGAAAAATTGAAGGATATCTTTGGGATTCCTTTGATACATTTGGATTGTGTTCTGAAGTACTTAGGTTTCTTTCTTAAGCCAAATAATTATAAAATCACAGATTGGAAATGGACGCTTGAGAGAATTGAAAAGAAGATCGGTCAATGGACTTATAGGTGGCTCTCATTAGGAGGTAGACTTGTTCTCTTAAAAGCAGTTTTACAGAATATACATGTTTATTGGTGTACTTTGGCAAAAGTCTCGGCCACTATCAGGACTAGAATTAGACAGGTCATGGAAAAAAATTTATAGAGAGGAGCAAGGAAAACATCGTGCTTTCACCTTGCTAAATGGGATATGATCACAAAACCAAAAGATTTTGGTGGTTGGGGTATTAGAAACAATGATTGGTTTGGTTGTGCATTAGCAAGAAAATCCTTATGGAGAGCTTTCTTCGAATCAGTTTTGTGGAGTGTTGCTATGAGACGGAAGTACCTAAAAGGCGTAGATGTTTTTTTTTTTTTAGATCTGAAGCTTATAGTTTTTCGGTTGTTTCTTTGTTTTGGAAGAATCTAATGTTATTGTTGCCTCTTTTGAAGAAGTGGATTGCTTGGAATGTGGGCTCAAGATCCACAGTCCTAATTAGATTAGATCATTTTCCTTGGAGTGGTGCTCATTACAGGGTTTCATTGGTTCTTTTAGGACATTTGCATTCTCTCAATGTTTTTTCCCTTGTGCATATCAGACATTTTTCTTCCTTAAATTCTTCATGTTCAATTGATTGGTTATTACCCAGTGATTTGGTATTGGAAGGTGATACGGCTTTGGAATGGGAGTCATACTTATCTTTGCTCAAGCGTAATGGCATTTTCCTGAATAATGAACATGACAGAATCATTTGGACATGGAACAAGACTACAGGTGATGTCACAATCAAGTCTGCTTACACATCATTGATAGACATGCATGTGAAAGAGGAACGCAAATGGTGGTTCAGAGCTATTTGGAAACCACAAATTGCTGTCAAAATTATATTATATGTTTGGTTATGCGAGCAAAATCACATTCTCATAGGGGAAAATTATAAGCTTCGTGGAGGTATTGGCCCTTCTATTTGCCACCTTTGTTTGAGGAATGATAAAACTACACATCTTTTAGTAGATTCTGAGGTCTCTCACTATATTTGGAAGGAAGTATGTTCTATATTAAAGCTTCGAGATATCTGAATTTCACATCCACTAGTGGATAATTTGAAGACGTGGTTTATGGTCTATCTGAGGCATAGTATGGTCCCCTTTTTTATTCTCTGGGGCATTTGGAGGTACAGGAATAAAATTTTGTTTGAAAATGCTACTAGGAATGTTGATGGTTTATGCCTCAGAATTGTTATGGCCATTAATGAGGTCCTTGTTTTTGTTGATGGAGACATGTTAACATGCATCTTAAATCTGATTTATTTTGGCCATAATCCAATTGGATTTTTTGATGGAGCTGTTATAGGTTTTTTGAGTGGTGTTGGCATAGTCTTAACACTGAGTAATTATCATTTCTTTAAGGCCCATTTGACAATTGGTACAAGCACTAATATCATAGAAGAGTTAGTTGGTTTATGGGGTTTGCTTTTGTTCTCATTCCGGTTTCATATTTTAGACTTGATGGTTGTTTGTGACTGAAAGGTCGTCTTGGACTGGTTTGTTGGTATTTCTTCGTTGAATGTTCTCTCATTACAGTGTTGGAAGAGAAAGACTTTGGAGCTCAAAGATGCTTTCAATTTGATTCAATGCTTCCATATACAGAAGTCTTTCAACACCGTGACAGATAATCTTTCTAAGTTTGCTTTGGATAAGCAAATTGGGATGATGTTTTATGAAGAATTTCTTGATAGCTCCGTAGCCAATGCTGGAGCAATTTTTTTTGAGCACATGAATTGGTCTTATCCCTTTTTGCAGTATATGTAAACAATTTTTTTATCTTGTATTCTCCAAACTTTGTACTCTTCTAAGATAGCATGTTATAGTCAAAATGAAGTCATCCTAGTATATGTCTATAGTTGATGCTTGGACAGCAGTAGTCATGGTTATTGTCTCTAACTGTTTATTTTTATACTAGAAAATTTCTTTTAATTCTAATGAATATCATGGAAACTGTTTTTTAAAAAAAAATTAAATTAAATAAGTTCAAAAATCTTAAGACACATATAAGAGGTCAATAAACTTATTTTTTATTAAATAAAATTTTGTATAAAAAATAAATATTTTCATTTTTTCAAATAAGTTATCTTGTAATAAGATTTATTAATTATTAATATATTAAAATAAGTCATCTTGTAACCAAAGATAGGAATTGTTAATGTATTAAAATCAAAAATTTATAAATATAAACTATCTTTATTTTCATATATGACTTTTTTTTTATTCACTATAGTTTTATTTCATTGAATGATTTATTTTTTATTACAATGGAAAATCTATTATAATTCAATATGTCAATTAGCATTGGGACAACAATCTGGAGTGGGACAATAGTGGGGATAGCAGTGAGGATAGTCATCACTGGTTGTTATTCAGGAATGTTGGCTAACTCATCATTCTTATTCATGGAAAATCACACCACTTGAAATAACTTTTGATGATTTGTAAGGGAGCAAACTTCCACTCTTGTCAAATGTTTTTGGATCTGTAGCCCTTATCTTATCCAAAAAAATAAAGCTATTAACCTGAAAAAACAGTTTTAGCTATTAAACTATCTATATATACATGTATAGATTGCTAATTTTGGTTTGAAAGATGGAAAAAAATCTTTAATAACTACATGCTGATATGTAATCAATATTTGATACTGTATAAAGTAATGGTTATTGATTATCCATACTTTTGATGTATTTAATATCGTATTTCTTAATTTGGAGGGTTTTATTTTCTCTGCATTTTGCTTCCTAAACAGAAAACTAATAACACAAAAAATGAAGTTGACAAGTGATGTCCCTAACTTGAGATCTGTCAGTAAAAATGGACACCACACTGGGGGTGTTGTCGCGATGGATCTGTGTACGTTGACAGAAATCAACAACCCACATCAACCTATTCCAAGCATCAAATTGCACGATCATATATTAAATGCTGAGCACAAATTCTGCTATAAAATTGACCATATGAAAGAGACGAATGCATGCCCATGAGCCATAAAACGAAAGCTTAATATATAAGGAAAGGGAAAATAAACAAATCATATCTATTGTGAAATAACAGCTTTGGGTCCCAAATCTATAAAGTAAAGAAAATCATAGGTTGGCAGCCATTAATCTTTGGCGACCTGATCCACGAAACCAAATATCTTAAAAGTTCTCAGTGAATGAAAGGTATTTCCTACCAAATATACTAATCATGCCCTAAATCCAGCCGACTTATGCCATTGAGTAAGGATTCCAGAATCCATTATTTTGCATGCTTGAATGCAGGTAGGGGCAGGTGTGTTTTTTACGATTTCATGATCTGTGTAGGCGTCTGCCATTGTTGCCACCTGAGCGAGCTATATTCATCCATCATCTCTCTCATGGGCCACCAAAACCATTACCTGCCACTCTGATCATAAATTAACTGAATGATATGTCATCATTAGATCCACTTTTTGTCAGAGAAATGATAACAAGCCTTCAAGTCTAAGGATAAGAACCAGCCAGCAACTATATAACCAGACATAAGAGCTTTGGGCACTTGGAGTTTCTTCAGTAATGGAGGGCAAGGAAGACATTAATGGAGCCATGAAGCTTTGTTGTTGCACAATATCTGTGGGCGTGCTGTTGATGATTTTTTCGTTGCAGGGGAGTCACGCGGTATCAATGGAGGAGTCTTCCACTGTGGTGCATGGTCTATCTCGTGAACCTCCATTAAAACTATCACCCAGTGCTGTGTATTTCTTCAGTCCTGATATAGTTAATTTCTCTCCTCTTCATTCTGCTCATCAGCAGCACCAGCCTTACCTGCAACAGCAATATGATCAATCTTCTTTCTTCTCTTCTTTTTCTTCACAGAAAAATGTGGATTATATCATCAGAGGTGCAATGGCAGGCATTGTGTTGGGTGTTGTTGTATTTGGCGTTGTCTATGCATGCAGGAGAACGTATTCGTTTGTAACTCGGAGGTTTAATATGAGAAGCTCTCCCAAGACCATTTTCCCCGGTCCTTGATGATCATGGGGATTCGGTTGTATCTTATTTCGATTACAGTACTTATAATTATGGTGATTGTATATTTGTTATTGCTCGATTTAAATCACATTGTACAGGGATTGCTTTAAGATATTACAGCATGAAGAAAGAAATTTAACTCTTTTATCATCTGGAATTTTTGTTTTGTTTATCCATTTTGAAGATATTAAATACCATGGAATTATTTTGAAGTTGATTTGTCATCCAGTGATTTTGAAACATTTAGAAAGGTTAGATGGACAATGATTATCATATTATGATTCTGAAAAAATAACAGATGATCTGGATCTGAATTCAAAACATCAAAATTGATATTGTGGTTTTTAATGAAGATCTTTAACAAATTTCATGCAAAAATCTCTAAACAAATAAAAATAATTTAGTTTCAAGAATTATCACAATTATAATAACAATAATAATCTATTTTTAAGATTTCCTCACATTGGTGTATGAGACCCCTTGTTTGTGGGACAAGGGATCCCTCTGGATTAAATAAACCATCCTAACCAATTAAAAAATTTATTGCCCAACAACTTTTCAAACAGAAACATTGCCACTGCAGTGTCACTTATAACAACACTTTTCAACAGAAACATTGCCACTGCAGTTTCACTTATAACAACACTTTTCAATAAAAACATTGTACATTGTCACTGCACTGTCACTTATAACAACACTTTTCAACAAAAACATTGTACATTGTCACTGCAATGTCACTTATAACAACATTTTTCAACAGAAACATTGCCACTGCAGTGTCACTTTACTCTTTTCAATAGAAACATTATCACTGCAGTGTCACTTATAACAACACTTTTCAACAAAAACATTACTGCTGCAGTGTCACTTATAACAACACTTTTCAACAAAAACATTGTCGCTGCAGTGTCACTTATAACAACACTTTTCAACAGAAACATTGTCGCTGCAGTGTCACTTATAACAACACTTTTCGACAGAAACATTGTCACTACAGTTTCACTTATAACAACACTTTTCAAGAGAAACATTGCCACTGCAGTGTCACTTATAACAACACTGCCGTCCCCACTTGTAACAAAGTGTCACTTATTTGTTATGGAGATGGTGATTAAATCATAAATATTTGAATTAAGATTGGAATGTTGATGTGAGGATCAAAATCTCCCTGAACACCAATAAACTAAACCAAAGCACATAATCTAAAAATTAAAAATTAATTGAAGGAATATTAAAATCATAATCAGAGAAATAATATATAAAGGTTATAATATAAAATATACACTTTAAAAGCGTCTTGGCTAAATTTCCTATTTTTTGGGTTTTTTCTGTCATGTAAATCTGGATAAAATGGCTATTTTCTGTTATTTGAATTGCATTTCTGAATGCATGAATTCAGCTTGCTGAAAAATCCCTGAGGTATTTGGATTATACAAACTTAACCACTCAAATCTGCAAATCCAACCATTCCTCACTGAATTTCGGGCAAAATCAAACAGAAAAATTCACTATAAAACTACCAAAAAAATATAACGTTTAGACTAATACCTTTACAATAATACGCCTGAAAAACGAAAGTAGTACTAATGCCAGCACTGAGACAATGTTCAAGTGAAATTTACCCAAACCAAAAAAAACAGCATTTAAGCTGGCAAGGCATTAACCCCATCTGACCAGCGGCCTCCGAAAATAGCACACAGTTCCCACTTCTCCCGTTCCAACTGTCCCCGTCTGGAATCCTAATAACCCCAAAAGATTTAGAAAATAAGGCGATCAGACCTGAGTGCTTATGGAATCGACCCGCCTGATGTTAGCCCTTCGCGTTACATAAATGTAACTCCCTCCCACCGCAAAAACAACCAGAAACAGAAAGGAGAAGACTATTCCGGCAACGGCCCTTTCACCGAGATCTCCAGACGAATGCTCTAAACGCTCCCCCGCCTGTGACGGTTCCGTCGCCGGTTCTTCCGCATGGCTTTTACGAGGAAAGCGGTTTTTCACTTCCGTTCCTGCAGAAGGGCCGAAGAATTCCAGGCCGCTCAGAGACAATTCCGTTCGGTTTCCTTCGGGAACCCCGTGCTCTAAAGAAAACGGAGGTCGTGCGTTCGATCCCTGTATTCCACACATCTGTAGCAGAATCAACACGATTGGCAGAGTGAAGGTGCCGAGTGGCCTGCAACTAGCCATGCGTAGGTATTACTGGATATGCCAAAACATAAAAATATGGAGACAAAGGAGCCAGCGTTGTCATTTAGTTGTTCCGACGGGCTTTAAAAGGGTTTAAAGAGTCTGGGGAGAATTTTAATGGAAGTTGCTTTCGAATCCAAACACAAATATCCGTACATTGTTATTTCTGGTTAACATTGTGCATCCAGCAGTGTATGTATTTAATGATACTACCGTAAGATCTAGATTGTTGGATTTGATTTGAAGTAATCAATGACATTGTGCATCCAGTAGTGTATGTATTTAATAATGGTACTGTAAGATTCAAATTGCTGTAAGATACAGGTTGTAAGATTCAAATTGCTGTAATATACAGGTTGTTAGATTTGAAGTAATCAATGACATTACATTTAATACTGATACTATTGAGATGTAAACCCAATAACAACCGTATCAAGTATCAAATATAATATAGTAGGTTAAACGTTTTAAGAAATGATTAATTTTTTTTTTCAGCTTTAAATTTTTAGATTTTAGCATGTTGAGTCTATTTCTGCATGCATTTCTAGAGTCTATTTCTGCATGCATTTAGAAATAGATTTTGAACAACAAAAAATAATGATTCATGTAAATTTATATGACAGATAAAAAAATCATTTTATAGGATAGTTAAACTCCTCAAATATATTGTCCAAAACATCACTACCATCTATCATAGTGAGCCAAAATCTTAAAATTTTGTTCCAGAAAATAATTATCAACATTTTTCCCTTTTTAGCAAAAATGACCTATGTCCTAATTTGTCTTTCTAAAATTTATTTTTATTAAAATTTAATTAATTTGATGATTTAGTGTTTATTAAAAAAATTATGTAAATTATTTTATTTTTTCAAGATGGCAAAACCTATTATAATTCAGTTGTCAATCAGCAGTGAGGACAGTTATCAGTGACTGTTATTGGTGAATATACACTGACTCATCATCCTTATTTAAGGAAAACTACACCACCTTAAATAACTTATTAGTGATCTATAAAAAAAAAATTGTTAACCTATTTTTTTTTTATGTTTCAAGAAAATTGAAAGTTTTAAGTCTTACTCCATAATCAAAAATACTTATTTTTTAACTTATATTTTCTATATTTTTAATTTTAATTTTTTTTCTTTGTTTAAAATTTAAAAAAAAAAATACTTATATTTAAATGTGATATTATTTATTAAAATTTATAGCAATTCTTAATTTAAATGATAATTTTATTAAAATGTGAATTTTTACCATCATTAATATTATAATATCGTAATTCGAACCAAGAGGATTAGGAATGTCCGAGTATAGCTTTTGGATCAAAATAGCTGCGGGGAACAAAACAATATTAGAAATGAGGAATTTAAAGTTTATATATAAATATATATGAAAAAAAATTAAAATTTTTATATTATATATATATATATATATATATATATATATATATATATATATATATATAATAATGGTTAAAACATGTATTTCATTCTTACAGATTATATATTCAAATCTAAAAAGGGGTAGGATATGTATACTTTGATAAATTTTAGTTTCAATAATTTTATTTATAAATACTAAGTTTTTTTCTACAAGAAAAATACGCTTTATATTCATAAGGATATAAACATATACTAAACTATCTCTGCAAAGAAGAATCAAGAAGGAGAACTAAGCTAGTGGATCGATGCAGTCCATACAATCGGAAAAACCAAAGCCTCAACTCAACTGGGGATCGGCTACCTGATCAATAGGTAAGCAGCAAGAATCAAACCAAAGGTGGCAGAAATCACATTGTGATCATGATGGCTGGCCCTTCATTGCCATCCTCCCACTTAGTAAAACAAAAATGGCCCGGAGGCAAAAACAAAGCCTTTTTAGAGAGGGTATCCGCCTCATTGTTTTCCTCTCTATGGATGTGAGAGAAGGAGAGCTTTCTAAACAAGTGGGTGGCTTCTTGGGTTCTCTCTTTCCAGCTTTCGAGAGCCGCCACATGGAACTCTGCTTGACCCCGCAGCCAGTCAATAATAATTTTAGAATCTCCAAGGAGTAAAAGCTTGTCGGTGTGTAGAAGACTTGCCAGAATGAGAGACGCCCAAGCTCCCAAGAGTTCTGCCTTCATGTTAGTTCCTTGTCCACAGTTTAGAGTCCAGCGGATGCACGAGTGTGAGTTAAGCGCGATTTTACCTCCCGCTCCACAGAGTGAGCCACCTTGTTGAGCCGCTCCGTCAAACCAAGCGACAGCCCTGTCAAGAGGAATTGCAAAAATGTGTCGGTTGGGAGGTGGATCCATTGATTGTTTCCTCTGTAAAGCTGCCTCAACAAGAATAAGATTAACCACTCTATGTACCGAAGGAGACTTCTCATCGAATAGAGCATAGTTTATGGCCTTCCAGACCTGCCAACAGAGGAAGACTGGCAGCAGTGCATGATTTTTAGAAACACCAATCCAGTTTTGAAAGCATTTGAGCACGTTGGAGCCTGTCCTCGTGGAGAGCATTTGCGCTGGAGATAATAGCTTCCACACCGAGCGGATGAAAGAGCAGTTGATGAAGATGTGAGGGATTGTCTCGCTATGTTGATTACAAAGGATGCAGCGGCTAGGCCCCTCCCATCCTCGGGCTTGAAGGTTCGTCCACACCAGTAACTTGTTTTTGATTAGTAACCAAAAGAATAACTTTAGCTTGACTAGGCAGTCTGCCTTCCAAATCTGTTGGCGCCGCTAGCATTAACTTGAGTCCAGAATTTTCCTGCTAGAGCAAGATATACGTTTTTAGCATTGAGAGAGCCTGATTGATCTCCTCCCGTCCACATAAGGGTATCCGGCCTCTCTTGTAATCGAATGCCCGCGTCCTTCAGCAACTGTGTGAAACCGTCCCATTCACGTTTTAAAACAGAATCCAGCTAGAGATCCGCGCCACTGAGCCAATGATCGCCCAATAGACCTCCACTGGACGGTGATTTGAATTGGTGTAAGAAAAATAAGTTCTTGCGATGAAGGTGCGCCAGCAGTGGAGAAGATAGCAAGGCATGTCTACCCAATCCTAAAATGTTGTCTCTGCCAACTTCTATCAGGTATCCATTGCCAGGGTTCCACGATATCCACTGAAGAATGATCGGAAGGGACTTTAAGAGATGTTTCCAGGTTTGTGAGCCACTGGTGGGTCGCTCCGAGGCAGATCTAATCCAGATGTGTACCGGAAGATGAGGAAAGTACTTGGCTTTGATCACCTTACTCCAAAGGCCGGGTTTCATAAGAATTCTCCAGAAGGTGTTAGCCGAGAGCGCCCTATAGAAGAAAGGCAAGTTTCTGAGGCCCCAACCACCCATCAACTTAGGTTTTGAAATAACTTCCCATCTGCAGAGGTGATAGCCAGAGTTCTTCTTGCTGCCGGTCCAGAGGAAAGTGAAGATAAGTTGACGAAGGGTCTTCAGAACCGAAGCCGGGATGTGAGCTAACGCCATCCAATAAACCGGGAGGCTTTCCAAGACTGCTTTTATGAGAACGTATCTTCCTCCTAAAGAGAGAATTATGTTACACCAATGATGAATTCTGCTATTAAATTTGTCAAAAAGCCAGCACCAGTCTTTGCTTGAATATCTGGAAGATTTTAAGAAAAAACCAAGGTACGAAAACCCGCTCGCTAGCTCGAGTGAATCAAAGCCGAACAACTCTTTTAAAGCTGATTGTAGAGGCTCCTGAGCATTCGATACTAGGAAGACAGATTTGTGAGTATTGGTCTCCAATCCAGAAGCAGAGCAGAAAGTGTTAAGGATAGAGTGAATAAGAGTCCATTCAGCAAGGTTGGCCGAAGTCGGGATCAGTACGTCATCTACAAAAAGGATATGTAGGATATGTGTCTGCCCCAAGACTTTTATCCCTGTTAGAAGTCCATCCGCTTGACTGTTTTTGAGCAATATGCTGAGACCTTCCAGGATCAAAATGAAAAGAAGAGGTGAGAGAGGGCATCCCTGTCGGAGCCCTCTCTCACAGTGAAAGGTTTTGGTAGCTTCCCCATTGATCAGAATAGCAAGGGTGGCCGAGGAAATGCATCCCAAAATCCAGTTGGTGATAAGTAGACCGAAGCCACACTGTAAAAGAACAAGATGCAGAAAGTTCCAGTTAATGCAGTCGAAGGCCTTTTTAAGGTCCAGCTTTAGAAGAATTGCCTGTTGTTTTTTTGTCTTTAAACTGTGTATACATTCTTGAGCGACTCCAACGGCGTCGAGAATTTGTCTTCATTTTAGGAAGCCGAGTTGTTCCTCGGAAAGTGCCCTGGACAGATAGGGGCAGATTCTTCTGGCGATGATCTTGGAGATTAGTTTGTAACACAGGTTACAGAGAGAAATAGGACGAAAGTCTTTAAACTGTCTGGGAAGATTAGATTTAGGAATCAGGACAACAAAGGTATTGTTAAGCTGAGAATTCACCACTCCTCGGGTTCTAGCATCCTCCACGACGTCCAGGAGATCCTGAAACATAATATCGAAAAAATGTAGATATAATTCAACTGACCATCCGTCTGGTTCAGGGCTCTTTTCTTTTTTAAAACCATTGAGAACCGCTAACAGCTCCTCCTTTGTACATGGTGTTTCTAAGGCTATGGCCTCCTCGATGGTAACCATCTTAGGGAAGAGGCTAGCTAACTCTATCTGTGCTGCTGGGTTAGGAGCAGAGGCATCCTGGAAAAAAATCTTAAAATGGTTGAATGCAACTGTTTTGATATCTTCCTGTGAAAGGTGTAGAGAGCCGTCCTCATCTTCAATATCCCAAAGTTTCTTTTTGGATTGACGGGCGCTGGCAATACGGTGAAAGTAACATGTATTTTTGTCCCTGCCAGCTAGCCAGAGCATCCTACTTTTTAGACGCCATCGCTCCTCATCTGCTCGAAGATGTGTGTTACGTGCTTCCTCTAGGCCATGTATTTTATAGTCAATGTCAGTGCTGGTGGTGCCCTGAATCTTTTTACGAAGAAGGATTTCCAGCTACTGTTCTATCCTATATAAGTCGGCCTGTTCTGTAGTCTTTTTTTCTTTTAACCAGTGTAAAATGCGGGCTTTTAATCTGGAGAGTTTAATTACCAGATTTCCTTGGGGGTCACCAGAAGCCGTAAGGGATGAGTCCGCCCAAACCGATCTGACCAGGCTGTTAAATGATTCCTCTCTCAGCCATTGCGGATTGAATTTGAATGGTTGTCCAGCACCGAAGCGACCCGCACCTAACTGTAAGAAAATGGATGCATGGTCAGAGAGGAAAGGGAGGTTTACCCAAGTTCGATAGTTGTAAGATGGCGAGAGCAACTCCTCAGCAATTAAAAAACGGTCTAGTCTCTTGGCAACACTAGCTGGGCCCTGTCTCCCATTTCTCCAAGTGGGTAATAGCTCAGCTGGCTTCAAGTCGACCAAAGAGTTTTTGTAAAAGATGTGATTAAAAAAACTCAGGAGTGGGTCGATCAACGCCTTCTCACCCCACAATTCCTTGGGGATGGTGGTTAGATTAAGATCACCTGCAAGGATGAGATTCTTAGCGGCCAAAAGCCCGAGGTCATCAAGTCATTCCCAGAAAACTTTATGGTCAGCACAAGGACCCTAGACATTGAGCAGGTTGATATCGGATTTTAGTTCAAAACAGGTCCCGGAAAGAAGAATCCCTCCAGGACTGAGCATCGGGAAAAAATCAAATAGGGTGGGGTCCCACAAGGCCAAAAGGCCACCCGAGTTACCCACAGAGCTAGCAATGCAGGTCATCCAGTTCGGATGGAGCAGGTGTATGAAATCCCTTGTTGTAGAAGCATCCGCTAAAGTTTCTTGAAGAAAGATGATTGACGGAAGAGACTTCTCCAGAAGTCTACGCATGGAGGCGAGTTTCAGGGGTCCTCCAACCCCTCTTATGTTGAGAGACAGAAGAATCATGATTTACCTCGAGCAAGGGCTTTTAATCCTCTAAGCGCCCCTTGAATTGTAGCAATATCTGATATGCCCGATGTTGACGATCCAGATGGAGTCTTTTTGCGCGCACTGCGGGTTTTTAAAGGCAAAAGTTCAAGCCCTATACCTCTAGACCAAGTAGGATCCGTTCCAGGTGAAGGTTTAACGAAAGAAGAAGATGGAAGGTTAGCTGGAGAATGGGTGGGTTGTATAAGAGCTTTCCCATGATAGGTATGGATGGGTATCGAATCGTAGGGAAGAGGGGGAGCTGGGGTAGCATCCGGAAACATGGTATCTAGCTGGAGTACAGATTGGGTCGGCTCAGAGTAACCAGGTAGAGAGAACAGTCATGGTGTTTCATCTGAGACTGTAGAAGGATGGTAGCCCGAGGCCCCGGCAGATGGAACCGGTGGTATTAAAAGTTGAGGTGTAAGAGATGGTAGAGAGATGATGGAGTTGTCTGTTGGAACTGGCTCGGTTGGTGTTGGCAGGGGGGCGGGAAATAAAGGTGGCGGGTCAGGCTTAACAGGAAGAGAGCTCGAGGTTTCATCAAACAATATTTTTTCAGCCTGTTCAATGATGAAAAGTCTATCCCTAGAAGAGAAGGTATTGAAGAGTGAAGGACAATGCTGATGGATCTTACCTACTAACGAATCATCAAGTGGAAAGGAGTCACTCCATGGGATAGGTGCCTCCTCCACAAGCTGGTTGGGTGATGAGATGTATCCATCAAATGTTGACTCCTCCGCTGGATCCAAAACGAGTACAGGAGGTGGGAACTTATAGCAGTCTCTTCTCAAATGTCTGGTTCTGTGGCAGAAGGAGCAGCGGAACGGAATGCCTAAGTAGTCTAGATGATGATGTATCAGTTGACTGTACCAATCAATCTCCAAAATTTCAGGTAGTCTAGCCTAGATGTTGATTTCCATGTAGATCCTCGCCATTCTTCTGTCTGAATCCGATAGGGAGTTTAAATCCACCCTTAGAAATCGGCCTATGGAGGCCCCAATAAGTTCGAGCGCTTGTTGGTTCCAGAGTTGTAGTGGGAGGCCAGGTAGAAGGACCCAAATGTGTCGATGGCTAAAGAACTCCGTGGAAGGATTAAAGTCGAGTCTCCATCGTTTGAGCATGAGGCTTCCTTCGTCGAAGGCCCAGAATCTATCCAGGATGAGGGCAGTGTCCTCTGGTTTTTTGAAGATAAGACCCAGCCAGCCTTGTTGAAGCAAAAGAATCTTAGGTAGGTAACCGAGCAGCGACTTCCAGTGGATAGCAATCCAAACATCAAAATTCTGCTTATATTTCTCCTTGTAAGCTAGCCTCCCAACTAAAGCACAGAGGGCCAGGTTGCAGGCTTCAGAAAGTCCTACATCCATTCCAAGAATGAGCTTGGGATGTCTAAGTTTAGGCTTCCAAACTTTTTGCAAACGTTTGTGGGTGCCTTGTTTATGAGGAGTTGGGCCTAGTTGAGAGCGTCTCCCATCGTGTCCACTTTCATGTTGTTCAATCCTTTCAAAACCCCGTTTCTGCTTACCAGGAAGGCAAGCTCCTCCAAGAGTAGCCTGTGAAGTAGTTTCAGCAGTGGCTGGAGAACTTGACTGGGTAAACAGGTTTGTAGCTGTAGATGGAAGCGTGGGGCCAGAGATCGAATGCGTAGGTGGGACTGTCCATTTAGAAGTCCGAAAATGAGTAGAGCAGATATCATCAATTGAGGCAAGGAGTGTCGGATGGTCCCATGGGTCTCCCATGTTCCCTGCAGAGGGGTCCATGGCTTTGGCTCTCTCAAGAAGCTTCTAAAGATTCAAACTGTGGCTAAAAAGGAGAGAAAACGACAGGGACTTCTGGAATAGTCAGTGAGGAAGGGAAGGTGCGTCAGGGGACCCCCAAACTAGCAGGTCGGTCAGAGGGGAAAGCAAGAGAGCTAAAAGTGGAGAAGAGCGAACCTGAAAGTCACATGATGGTAGGAAGAGAGATTCAGAAAGGGACCAGGAAAAAACAAAGGTCTAGGAAACCACAAAACAGAGCAAAACGACAGTTCTTAAATCATGTCAGACCCAGGATAGAGTGTAGGTAGCCAAAAGGTGAAGCTGAGGCTGCAAAGAAGAGTCACCTTGGTAAATAGAGAAACAAACCTCTCCCCAAGACACCAAGTGTTGTATCGGCCGCAGAACAACACCCAATCATATCGGTGTTCCCAGACAACGATAGCTCACAATGGTCGAGGAATAGGAGTCTTCGCCCAAATCGACACAAGGGAAGCATCTAGGGTCGTCAATGGTGCTACAGGTTCCAAGCAGAGTCTCAACTATCATGGCGCCAAAAATCAGTAGGATCCAGATTCAAATTTCGCCATCGCTCGCCAACGCCATCGCTCACCAAAGGTTGCACAGGCGGGATTGCACTGAGGCCAGAATCCATTTCACTAAGCTTATGAAAGAAAAGACAATAAATTACATATATATATAAAGTTTGATATATATATATATATATATATATATATATATA